>JARHVA010002385.1:1747500-2027500 GCA_037957365.1 Torreya grandis | reverse complement strand
TCTTTTTCTGGGAAAATCATGGAAAAGGATAGTAGTGCTAGTTGGGGACACTATAATCATCTAGATGTAGTGTCCTAAATGTGGTGCTAATGTCCACCTGGTAGACTATTGGGAAAACTAGGTTGGGATCTAAGAAATATGTCCTAGGACTATGTTTTGGTTGTTTGTAACTATTTATAGTCTACACAATGGCTGGAATGTGTGAAAAAGGTTATAGGCTAGGTCTAGGGATAAACTAAGAATATGCTAACTCAAAAAACACTCTTAGTATAGAAATACCACTTTTAGGTGATTAAATTTACACCCCCCCTTAATGCTAGAAATGCAACAAAGTGAAATGACTAGTATAAAGGAAAAATAAGCATACCTGAACTTACCTTGGAGGTAAATACTATGTAACTAAGTTTGAGTATGTGAATCTGGGTTTACGTATGTGAAACATGATCCAAAGAAATGTCTTACAATGAAACATGTAAAAATTAGTCTTTACTTAGGAGATGATCAAAATTAAAAGACTATTCTAAAATAAAGTAACTGAGTAAAGAGAGAGGAAAGGCATGAATACACCTTGTTGGCTATGCAAACCAATTCATGAACTTGGTGATAACATGTGTGTATGTGTGAGTGTATATAGTGATCATATAATTGAATATCATGGATTGATTTGATGGATTGCTCAATCTTCAAATGTGTGGATCAAGAATTCAATCTGATTTTGACTTCATTTCCCACCCCTACTCAATGGACCCTGATATTTGAATAGCTTATATGAGATTGTAAGCGTGTTTAACCCTCACATGTGGGTGGCTCAATAAATCAAGTAGGCTATGACTCCATCATTTCCCACCCATGTGAAGTAGATGCATCTATAATTTAACTAAACAAAGTGATAAAAGTACCTAATTGAGTATATATAATTATGTATGTTATTTCCATGGTCACTCAGGTACATTCGGTAGTTTTGGGCCACTCAAAAATGGCAACTAGTACAAATCAGTTAAGGCATGAATCTGGTGACAACTTTTAATGTGGTAGAAAGTGTATAAAGCATATAAAATGACATGGAGTTTTCCATTCCATCTGATCAACTTGTGTGTAGCTAAGTCTATGGAAACCATATACCACACATATGCCCCCACTCAGGTATCTGAGTATAATGAATCTAAACTAAGTATGTAATAACTAAATCTATGTATCTAAACTTAATGTGGGAGTGATCATACCATGCATGATTCCCACAAATAAAAGAATCTAGTATGAACCTAAAATGAATGTATCTAAGAAAAATTTGAACATAACTATCAAACTCATGACTGTATCTATGTAAATATGTATAGTACTTGGTGTATTAGTCTAAATAATATAGACTGTCCTAAAGTTGGGGATACTAGACAATAGTGTCTTATAGTAGATAGTAGTGCATTGTTGATTTGGTGTCCCAATATGGGTGCTAATGTCTACCTAGTCTAAAATCTAGGTGATTTGAAGTATTTTCTAAATCTATTTTTTCCTGTGTCTTCCCTATGTCTAATTTTTAAAAATGATCTTGTGTGCTGATTTTTTCTATGAATAGTAAAGTATGAGCCTGATATATATTAAAAAAAACCCTTTGAATGCCCATGTTTTTATGGTAGTTCTAAAACATGTGTAATAAATGTCCTTAAAATAAATATATCTATGGAATGTGTTATCTAGAGCATGTTAATTATATTCCAATACAATGTACAAACATAAAATTAGAACGTAAATGAATATGAGCATAAATAGGCAATGGAAGATGTATGATGCAATATAGCATTGCACAAGGGTGTCAGGATAGATGTAATCAATGTGTATAGAAAAAAATATGAGTAACTACTTAGGGGGATGGGGCATGATATCCATAATGGCTCCCAAGTAGGAAAGGTAGATGCATGAGGTCCCTCATTTAATCAAAAAACTAGTGTGTGTGTGTCTGTGTGTGTGTGTGTGTGTGTGTGTGTGTGTGTGTGTGTGTGTGTGTGTGTGTGTGTGTGTGTGTGTGTGTGTGTGTGTGTGTGTGTGTGTGTGTGTGTGTGTGTGTGTGTGTGTGTGTGTGTGTGTGTGTGTGTGTGTGCGTGTGTGTGTGCGTGTGTGTGTGTGTGTGTAATAGTAAAATACAAGTGTCATGGTGAAGAAACATACAAAGAAACATGCATACAAGCACACGAGGCACATAAAGGTAGGCCAAGGGGCCGTAATACAAGGGACATGGGAAAATGTCACTAAATCTAAGAATGAAGACATACAAAGACAAGTTTAAATGTCCACATATGAAATCAAAAAGATATTTTGGCTAGAAACCACATAGAAGGACATGCTAAAATTTCCACATATAAAATTAGGATAACACACACAATGGGCATGGAAAAATGTCCAAAGCATACAAATAGAGAAGTGGAAAAGAGCCAAAGAATAATTACATATTAAAATTACCTTGAATATGGAAGAAGCATAGGAAACATAATCAAATCTAAGATAGGAAAACTAGAAATGAAAGCATGTATACCTATGTAGTACAGATCTATGTAGATGATAGGATGCACATATATCGAGTCTAATTAGTGATAGTTAGCAAAAAAAATATGAGAAAATAGTAATAAAGAGTGTAGAGTAAGATTAAAAGATTCATTATTCCATGTGTTAGTCAAGAAATCATCTATAAAGAAGCATATATACACTAAAACATCAAAGTTACTCCCTTAAAGGGTGTTACTAGTGAATTCTAATAGCTAGTTAAGAAAGGAATACCATCAAACCTTCTAAATATCATCCCTCCTTCCAAGAGTGGTAAAAAATCATGTTTTTCCCTAGATTTGGTGCTCAAGTATATGTCAATGATGAGTATTGTGCTCCTCCATTATTTCCTAATGCACCATTGGCTTAGGCTCATAATATTACTCAATTTGTACAAATGGGTGAAGTTTTTCTATAGTAATTTATTCATAGTAAGTTTGTATAACAAAAGCTTTAAAATGGTGGTCTTAGATCACTTATTTATAGATTTTAAAGATTATTTATAATTAACCATGACCATCCATATTGAGATCAATTCCATGTGGTCATGGATTAATTCAATTTTTAAGGGACAAGCCATAAATATACCCATTAGTATTTGGAATAATAGGGCATTGATGAGGCATGAGAGGGCTTAATCTTGATATTTGTTCTATTAATGGGATATAGATGCCACCCCCTTGATTGTGTCATGGGATGATGCATAATTTAATAATGAATTTCCAATAAATATATTTTCAACAACTTTCATGGAATTTTCACTTAGGATATTGATTTGGTTTAATTTGCCTAATTGGATTTGATTAATTTTATACAATTATTTGGAAATCCATTGCAAATTTAATCAACCTATTAAAAAATGTCATTTTAGTGAGTTATAATTTCACTGGAGTATAATAATAAGAAGGTGTTAGTTGCGTATGTAACAATACCCCAGTTAGGGTATTATGGACATGAAAAAACACCTAACGTGATGTATGCTACTGAATTAGAAGAATTCAATGGTCTAGAGTGTCATTTTGCATGATGACAATTTTACTTGAAGTGAATTAAGAAAATATAATAATCACATGAAATGTATTACCCTCTTTAGGGACACATTAACCTAAATTGACACCTATACATGACAAGTTTGAATGATTTAGCATGTTTTAGTGATTTTGGCCTAGATTGTGCATTTTCATAAGATATTACTTAAACTGATAATTAATACACAATAGTGATGGGAATTTAATGTCTACATTTTTCCTTTATTTTATAAGGTGTGGTGAGACATTTAATTGAAGTAACATCTTTTCAAAGAATGAAAAGTTCACTATAATTAGAAGAAATAAATTTTGTTCCCATTTTTAGGTAATTTTGCATGAGTTATGGATAAATGTGTTCTAAAAATGCCCCAAAAATTTTTTAGGTGGCCCATGGTACCCCCTTGAGGGGAAGATGGAAAATTTGAAACTATTTGGTGAGTTGGGCCCTTGATCAAAATAAATGATAATCATGTTAATTTCATCAAAAGAGCCTGAAAGATGGAGCAATTATAAGAAAGTGGGAGGAAAAATAGATAAGAGGGGATAAAATAGTAGCCCAAGAGGGATATAATGATGAAAATTTAGGCCTAGGGGGTGAAAATTTTGAAAAAATTACTATATTTTGACCCCTAGGGATAAAAATAGTTCATTTTCACTAGTAATTATAGTATTTTTTGAGCTCTAAGATTTTTATGTGAAAGAGTTGAGAAGAATGGCCAAAATACCACACCACCATCACCTTTTAGAGTGCATGAGAGATTACCAATGACCATCAGGGAGTAAAGCATCTATAGGTTCCTTATTCTGTATTTAATTTTTTCATTTATTATGTGTAGGAAGGTGGTAGTTAGGTGATCTTGTTATTTTTAAAATTTGGACAATGATGAGTTCACCTACAAAAATGGTGGGATCACCACGAGATAAATAATATTTCTAAAAATTTTAGTAGGATCATGGGTCAAAATGGAGGGGTTACCAAGATATTGGTAACTTCACATTTTTAGGTGGAAATCACCCTACTAAACTATAGTTTCATAAAGATTAGTAGGATTACCTTATCAATTAGTGAGAATAACATGATGAATGGCAAGTTGGTAGTTTTTAGCAATATCACATTGTGAATTAGTGGGAATGACTTGCTAAATGATGGGATCATGAAAAAATACAACATGGAAAGGTTGGTTGGTGTGGTCAAAATTTTTCTATCTAATTTTTTATTTTTTTAGTGTGTAAAGAAATAAACTATATTACAAATTTGTATAAGAATACTTTTTGAATATGTAAACATTGAATCTTGATGATTATGGAGAACTCTTCTTTGGCTAGGGAAGAATACTTGAAAATAATAAAACACTTACCTTCTTGAATATGGTTGTTTATGGTGTAGTTAATGATGTTGTTGAAGATGGAATCCTATAGTAATTTTGGTGGAACTTCATTATTTTTAATTCTTTTTATCCAAGATGATGATAACCTCCTTCTCAAGTGGATGACCTCCTTCAAAAGTAGAAAATTTGAAAAAATAATTCTTTCACCAAAAACAACTTAACCATGGGTGAATGGGGAAGGCCATATTTATAGAATTTGTTGTCAAGAAACATGACAAAGAAGTGGAATAGTGAAGTATGGCACCATTTTTTAAGTGGGATCATAAATGAAAAATGGGATAAGGGTGGTGGGATTCCCACATTATTGGTTTGTCTCCCACCTTGAACATGATTCTAATTTAGAGTGGTAATCATGCACATGGGCTCAAATGAGACCAAAAGACTTTTCACCAAGATAATTTGTCTTTTGGCTAAGTGCCTCATGAATTTTGGAACTATTCTCCATGTGGGTCCATGAGTGGTCATGAAATACAAGGGGGTGAGATTACCACTTAGAAAATAGGTCTCCCACTCAGATAGTTTGTAACCCAACTTGATAAAGAGTCCAAAATGTAGTGGGAATCATGCACATGGGCTCATATGGGTTCAAAATAATTTCCATCACTCACTTCTATCTTTTGGCTAAGTGTCCCATGAATTTTGGCATGATTATTCATGTATGAGGACAAAAACACATGTTGAATGATGGTATCATAGGGAAAAATGTGCCATAATTCAAAGGAGGGGTCCTTTGGTTCTTAATGATGTCATTAGGTACCTTGGAGGTAAGTATTAGGTGGGGTGTGATGTTCCACCTCAAACAACCTCACTTCCATGCCATGTCACTTGTGATGGCACCTTCCATGTCACTTCCCATGTCACTTCCCATGTCACATGCCATGTCACTTGCCATGTCATCATGGATAGTTATAGTGGGTCTCATAGTGAATAGTGATAGTTAATAGTACTATGTGAATAGGAGAATAGTGATTTGGTTAATTTAGGAGGAGTTGGTTAAGGGTTAATAAGGTTTTATGGGGTATTTAGGGGATCTTGAGGTATTCAGTCATCCAAAAATGTAAGAGTGTAGTTTTTTAGTGTCTACATTTTCCCCCTTTTTATTATGTATCTTTGAATTAATAAGATACAAAATAAAAATATATCACTTGGTTGAAGATTATGATGCCTTAAGTATGGGAGGAGTTGTTTCCCCTCAAACTAGGAGTCAATGAGGTAAAGTAGAAATTAGGTGTAGCTTTGATACGTAGTTGGTGGGGAGGTACTAGGTGGTGTGACAAGGTAGTGGGTATTTGAGACACAAACATGCACATAAAATGTGACTAAGTTTAGTAGCCAAGATCACACATGAACTAAAGTTTCCAATGTGGGTTAATTTAAATTTGGGTCTAGAGGGGCAAATATCAGGGGTAACCAGTCCACAACATTATTCATACTTGATCAAGTCATGCCTATCAAGTGATCTAGATAGGGTCAGGGTTGGTTACAGGTATCCAAGGTAGGAAGTAACAAAACAACCCAAATGGTCAAGTCATGCAAAAATACAACATGGCAAGGTTGGTTGGTGTGGTTAAAATGTTTGAGGCAAATTCATCACAAAGATATGTAGTAGTTTGGGTTCAAGTTACCAACATCAAGGTGGATGTGGTCGAATGGTCAATTAGTCAAAGAGAGTGGTTAGAAAGGGTTTAGGTCGGGGGTAGCCGAGAAGACTCCATATGCACTAGGAATGTAGACATTACTTATATAGTTTCATGGATGTGATATACAACAAAACTTTAGGCCAAATATATTTTTATGTGGAGTTCAGATGGGTTACCCTAATTTGATATACCATGTGGTTAGGTTTGGGTTAATATTCTAGCAATGGTGAGGTGTCATGGTATAAATTGGTCAATAGTCACCATAATAATCCTAAATGCATTAGTAAGAGAAGACACATATGGGTAAGGTAGGATAAATAAGTGGGTAACAAAAGTCTAAGAATCATAAATGTCTTATGATGGAGCTAAGCCAAAGAAAAGGTGCCTTTATGAGGAGGTTACACCTTCTAAAATTGTGTGAGGGTATAAGCATAGTGATATCATCTATCGCTATGAGCCCAGTTTTAGGTGATTAGCATCTATCAAGATCTACATAGTCTTATTGGTGAAAGTTCATCATCGCTACAAACCAAGTTTTAAGAGTAGTAGTGAAGTGATGAGCTAAAAATAATTTCTTTGATGGATAGGTAGATTCTATGAGTTAGAAGATTAACAATGTGGTGAGTGATAGAGGATAAACCTTGCTTGACCCAAGAGCTGCATGGGTAGGTTAGACAAAAGGTGGCCATGTCTACATCCTCAACCTTAGTTCTTTAAAACCAAAGACATTGGGTTCCACTTAAAAGAGGCCCTAATATTATGGAGCTACGTGGTCTAGGATATTGGTTATACATTTGGATAAGATGGGGAAGTTTCTATAATAACAAGCATTTGGGAGTTACTACCACCAACAATAGTGGCAATTTTGAAGGTGTGACCATTTTAATGGCCTAGGGTTGGAAGCCAATTTACCTTAACCAAGTTAAGGTGACAATGATGCAAATGACCACCAAGCCCACAAGGACTACAAGATGACTAAGCAAGTAGAGACATTAGATGCAGTTCAGATGATACAGGCAATAAAAAGACATGATGATAGCATTAATGACTGTATCAAGATGACTAGTTGGGTTGACGGCTATGTGTCCACACGAAAAGGTAATTAGACATGATCATTTCAAGTGGGAAGACTCTTTAAGGGAATTAATGACATCATAGGACCTTTCTTGTCGGTGGAATGGATAATCATGTCAATGAGGAAGAATGGTCAGGTTGTCTATTTAAAGAATCATGATAAGAATGAATAGCTATCATGAAGTCATTTAATTATGCAAGATATTTAGGGTGCAAAGATCTACCAGAGGTTGAAGATAGAAAATAATGGGAGAAATGGTAGAGATAATCAATAACACCCATGACCAAAAATAATCTACATAGTGAATGTGTGTATCTACTTAATACTACAACATGTAATGGAGATAATACAAATGTTATTAAACCAAAAACAAGAGGAAAGGCACCCACAATGTTGGATTGAGCCTAAAATATTACCTCCTTAGTAACAAATAAGGTGAGACTTTCATTTTTCAAGGTGTAGGGCCAGAGAACATGACCTTTAACCTATCCATATAGGGGACCCTCACTGTCCAAGGGGATGCATGTTGAGGTAATAATAGGTAGTACCTATGGAATCAAAACAACTAGAATAGATGAATTTAATGGAATAATTATGGTTGAACCTGGTGAAAGACCCATAGAAGAATGTGATTCTCATCCTATGGGAATGGATATGAAAAAGGAGAAAAGAGTACACCCTTTAGTGGCTGCTGATATAGGGAATGTTACCAATGTTAGTTTAGGGAGTAATCAATTATAAATATAGATGAACATAAATCCATAGTGACCAAATAATTAGTCTAATGCTTAGGTAGTAAAATAATGTATGTAGGGTCCTTAGGTGAGGTGTGGATAGTCTGATAACTTTGTATGCATCATGTGACTTTTTGCAGCCTTAAATAAAATATTACATAGTTTGTTGTAAACATGTAAAAAAATGTGTTGGATGTTGTTGTTTGAATTTTATCATGTTTAGGGTTATATAGATACTCATGAGTTATGTTTTTTATAATCTCTCTTAAGGTAAAGTAGATGAGGTAGGGAAATGAGCAATACTGATGATGAAGTCAAGAATATAATCAATAGACAAATGTTGTAATGAAAATATCAACCAAGCACATTATGATAATAAGAGGGTACAATGTTTCTTGTTTGATAAGGACAAAAAATAGACCTAATGTGGGAGTGGCTTAATGATCATAAGCCCTATGAATGCATCACATGAGTATGCTTTAAAGGATAAAAAAGGTGTGTTGATCATACTCTGTCAAGTACTCAAAATGTGTAGGGAGTTTAAAGGGCAATAGGTGATGGATAGGGTGAAGGGAGTATTTGGATAAGTATAAAAGGAGGACCCATTCTTAATAGATAGAGATATTAAAGGAAGAAATGGATGCCCTAAAGTAGTGAACCTAACAAGATTTCATGCATTAAAGTAAGAGAGTGGAGGATATGGGGAAGCAAAGATGTATATGCATTTATAAGCAATATGATTGATGACCTCACTCTAATGAGTGATAATTTGGAGTGACAATGGGAGAAAAGAAAGGGGATATAACAGGGAATGAGGTGAAGAAAGACTAGGAAATAGATGAAGAGATAGGTAAAGAAAACAATAAGGTTGCAGATAAAGATGAAGGTGAAGAAGGATGGAGAGAGCCAATCATGGATATGGAGGATTAAAAAAAGGTCAAAAATAATAAGGAATGTCATTAAGGGAGATGAAAAAAATGAAATGAAATGGAGAAAAGAGAAGAAAAATAAAATGTGGAAGATGGGAGCTTGAGGAATGAACTAAAGAATGACAGAGTGGAGAATTGAAAAGGATGGGGAAAGAAGTGTAACACTCATTCAGGGTAAGGGGAAGATGATAAATATAGGAGGCCATGAAAGGTTTGAAAAGAAGTCTAAAAAATACCAAGGAGAAAATATTTTGGTGATGAAAATTAAAACAAGGAAATACATGTTAGAAAAGGAAATAAGAGGAAAAAAGAGTGAAATGAGGACACAAAAAGGATGACAGATGAGTGAAAAAGAAGGTGAAGACGTGACCAAGCATGGATGATCATAGGTAAGGAGAGGAACAATAAAGCAAATTAGAGGGAAGTGTTGGAGATGAGAATGGGATGAAAAATGGGAAAGGGATTAATAAAAATGAGGTGAAGTGAAGGATGGGTAGATAAGAAGCTGAAGAGATAAGGTATGTGTTAATCAACATGTTATAAGAGATTCACAAGATAAATGGGTGATTAAAAGAGATTGACAAGCCAAAAAGTGGTGAGGTGGTGAAGAAATAGGGGAACATAATGAAAGGGCATGAGATTAAAATAAGGGATGAAGATTAGGGATGATAAGAAGGAAAATTAAGAATTGAAGCAAGGATATAAAGCATAAACAGTCACACAGGTACAAAAGATAAGTGAGTACTGAGATGGAAAGAGGAAAAGGGGAATGCAAAGTGAAAAAGGATAGAATTGATAAGAAGAAAAGAGAAATTATGAAAGTCTTATTAAAGGATAAAAACACATTTAGAAGCTAGTTGTGGAGGAAAAAATGGAAAAGGTGGGAAGAGTGGAAAATCAATAGAGAATGGTGGCACATGTAAGAAAAAGATGGGATGATAAAATAAATAGAAGAAATACCAGATTGAAAATATGGGAAAGAGGAAAACAAGAACTAAGAATTGGAATGAAGGTGGTTTAGAAGTAGTAGAAGAGTAGTAAGAAGGTGGTAGAAAAGAAGAGGAGGTAAACATGTTCATTGGTGTGCAATGGAATATAATGATGTATAATTGGTGAGGAAAAAAGAGTGAAGAAGAGGGTATGATAGGTTGCCAAAGGCAAGGGGAAAAGATGAGGATAGTGGAATAAGACAAAGGGTGTAAAGGGCATAGTTTCTAAGAAGTGGAGAGAGGGACAAAAAACATGAAAATTGGGTAGGGGAGTGAGCCATGAAGCATGCACAAGGAAAGGTGATGAAGTAGCCAAAAAAGTAGAGTAGGTGATGGCTTTAAGGGAGATAAGAGGGGCTAATAATGAAATCTATAAATCTTTTTATTAAAAGAGATTGATAGGATATAAAAGTGATTAAAAGAGATTGACAAGCTGGAGGGAGGGTGGTGGTGAAGAGATACATAGAGAAGTGGAAGAAATGATATTAGGTGAGAAGGGAAAATAAAGGATGCGATGTAGCTAAGCTGACCTTAGTAACTCAGCATTGCCAACATAGTTTAAAAAACCTCAGGCTAATGTAGTTCTCCTAGTAATGAGGGGAAAAACAAAGTGGAAGTATTAGATGATGTTAAAATACAATGGTGCAAGGAAAAATCTAAAGCTTCCCTGATATAGGATGCCCTAAGCAAGAGGCCATTACTAGAAATGGAAATTAATGAGAAGAAAAAGGGGAAGGTAATTAGTTGTTAGTGGCCAAACTTCCCTTAGAAGTTAAGGAGCACCTACATATTCCATGTAGATTAGGATACTGTAGTTCAACAAGGGTTAGATAATGGTGCTCAAATGGGGTTCCCTAATTTGATGGACCATATGGTTTAGTTTTGTTGAAGGTTTACAGAGAAAGGGTGTGTATCAAAGATGGGTTGAGGTGTTTTGACATTAATGTTGTTTTGATGATATTCATGGTTAGGGTTATGATGATTTTATGGATGATAGTGGTGGCACATAAGTAGGTTACATAACCATAGTAAATGAAAAATATTGAGATATGGTTTTGATAGAATACATGACTCAATGATGAGGGAACAATAAATTTGGCATAATACCTATTTGTTGATAAGGTCAAAACAAATTAAAGCCCAAAGTTGGACTAGCTTAAGGAACATAAGATTTTTGAATGCTTCACATTAACATGTGTTGGTTGAAAAAATAATTTTATGGATCATAGTGTATCAAGTATGCTCTAAATCCCCTGATTTATAAATAGTATACAGGGGAGATGGGTAATAGGTGGTATGAAGGATAATGGGTAATATGTATGGTAACCTTATGTGGGTTAATTTTCCCCTTCTATAGGTGACATAAGAATAGTAATAGACAAGTCCATGTCATATAGTAGATGTAGAATGATCAATGTGAAAATTCTACATGTGAAATTTGATTACGACTTCCAAATTATTATGCTACTTGAGAGCTGATTGTAGATTTAGCTTTTGTTGTGGTAGTAGGTCTTTTGATTTATTGTTGTATATGGGAAGTTGATTGATGAAGGAAGCTTCCAAAAAATTTCTCTGTTAACCTATCCATCCTTCAAAGGAGTTGTCTAAGTTTATTATCTTTGTTTAATGCTCTTGATAGCTGTCCTTCAAGGGAGTAGTCTACCTTATATTTGGAAATTTTTATATTTTTAATGGGTAGCTATCCTTCAAGGGAGTAATCTATAATGCTTATGATATTGACCCAAGTAATATATTGGTATTCAAATTGATTTTAGATGTGATTTTTTTTAGACATGGACAAGTCTAATTAGGTTCAAAGGTTTTTTGATATGAGGGCAAAAATTTGACACAAGAAGGTTAATGATATGTGGAGAGGTTTGGTTTTGAGAGACAATTACCATGGGATTCTACTTTTTTAGAGATGAAAAATATTCATGAGAACCATGTCATTAGTAGAGATGTGGTACCCATATTTAGGATTAGGTTATGAATGTGAAAGTTAATCACATGGATCTATGTTGTAATCAATTATCTTCAAAATGAGAGGAGTAAGATGGGTGAAGGTTAAAATCTCATAATCAAGGATGAGCTTAAGTTAGACAAAATCAATGATCTTGATCCTTCTTTAATATAAGAATAGACATACATGCGAATTATTGAGAGGCTCAAGTTCTAGTTTGACTTCGAGAAAGGACAAAAAATAAGCTCCTAATCCATACTTATGGGTTATGATGTAAGGTTCAAGCCAATTGAAATCAAACTTACATCATTTACTTTTCTCCATGTTGGTCACATGTTGGTTTTATTTTACGATAAGGTCTTTGATATTGAAGTCTCATTATTTGTGGCATTTGTTATAAGCATGTTTGATTCAATATTGATAGATATGGAGGTGGGTGAGGGATACTAAATGATGCCCATAAAATATCTCAATCTAAGCTAAATGGTGTTGATGATAAGCTTATTCATAAATAAGATATTGTAAATATATGCAAAGAGAGGGAATTTGGACTTCAAGAGGCAAGACTACCTCTACTTTTAAGACTAGAGAGAAAGGGGTAGCACCCAATAGGTTTGAATACTAGTGAAATAAGCCCATAAAGTGAATGGGATGTGCAAGTGCCAATCCTAACTTGAAGCACTAATGACTTTGGTTAGTACTTTGTTAAGGATTTCATTAGAGGCTTATAACTACCCATTTGCTTGTGGATGATAAGGCAAACAAAAGCTTAAGTTGATTCCAAATGCATAACATAAACATTGGACTTTCTTGTTTTTAAAATATTTACTATTATTGGTGATGATATTATGAGGAACACTGAAGCAATAGATGATATGATGGTTGATAAAGTCGACAACCTTCTCTACTTTGGTTGAGATAAGAGGAATAGCTTCCACCCACTTGGTGAGATATTTGGTGGATGTGATGATGGAGCTATGTCATTACAAAGAATGGGGGTTGATTTCCCCAATGAGATTGACCCCCCATTATGAGAAAGGCCAAAAGTCTTTAGATACTTGGAGGTCATTAGCTGGTGCATGATGTAAATTAGCATGTTTTTGACATTTAACACACATTTTTACATAATCACAATAGTTTTAGTTGATGGTGGGCCAATAGTATCCAAGGAAAAGGATATTTTTAGTGACCACTAAGCTGCTAAAGTGTCTCCCATAGATCCCATCATGCATTTCTATGATGGCATGGGAAGCTTCATGGTTATGTAGGCAATGAAGATGGAGACCGTCCAAACCATGTTTGTAAAGGATTCCCCCTAGTATGGTGTAATGAGAGGTAATCTAAACAAAGGTTATTTAGGAAATCCTAGAGAGATTGGGAGGAATGATGCCTAGGTTGAGATAGTTAAAAGTTTGGTCATACCAAATGTTGGATGGGGTTTTCTCCAAATTATAAATGGTAGGGGGTTAGATTGGTTATAAGAGGGTTTGGTAAAATGATGAATGGTGAAAAATATTTTGGAATTGGAAGGCTGAGAAGGGATTTGGGAAGTAAGGTAAGCCATTGTATCTATTAATTTATTAGTAGATCAGGGAATATATTAGACCAGGTAATGTTTGAATGATACTAAGAGTTTATCAACTAAAATTTTATATTTATATAAGACATCATTATTACATTGATAAGATCCATTGACTTATTTGACCATGATTTGGGAATAACCAGAGACATTGATGGTCTTAATTGCCAAGGCTAAAGTGGTTTGAAGACGTATGACTAGGGCTTCATACTCAACCATATTATTGTGTATTTGAAGTCAAGATTGAAGGAAAGAGGAAGTGGTTCACCATCAAGAATAATTAGAATAACTCCAACACCCCCACCTTTTTGGTAATTCAAACCATTCAAGAACATATTAATTTGGTAGGTTATGTCCTCTAGGAAAAGATTAGTGATGGATTCATCTAGGAATTCTAGAGGAAGTGGTTGGTGATCTATCAAAAGTGCTTTGGCTAATTGGTCAACAATGACTTGCCCTTTAATTGAATTTTTCTAAAGGAATTAAATATCAAATTATACTAAGAGCATAAGCCACTTGGCCATATGTTGGTTTTAGTATGGATTAAAATGCATGTAATTGAGTGGGTTGGTGTTGGTTATGGAATAGGTTTTATGGTTAAGATGGTAGTGGCAGAGTTTGGTGGCCATGAAATTTAGGGATAAGAAGAGTTTCTTGGTATGGGTATATCGATTCTCATATTCTACAAGCATATGGATAATGTAGTATACATCTTTCTCTTTGCATTGTTTATCTTGATAAGCCAACATTGCCCCTATGGAATGGTTGGTGGTAGAGATATATAGGTGAAAGGGGTGGTCATCCTTAGGATTGATGAGGACATGTGGATAAAAAAGGTATTGTTTGAGTGATTCAAAAGAATTTTGATAATCAATATTCCATTTGAAAGAGACATCCTTCTTTAGAAGGTCATTGAAAGGTTGGAACCAGTCTAAGAGATAGGAAATGAAACGATGAATGGATTGAAGCTTTCCTTGTAGGCTACAAAGTTGCTTAAGGTTGGTAGGAGGGGGCATCTCCAATATTTTTTTGACCTTGGTAGGATCTAATTTGATTCCTTGAAGAGAGCTAATAAAGCCAAGAATATTTCCTAAAAGGACCCCAAAAACACATTTTTGGGGGTTCAGTCTAACATGGAAATGGTATAGATGTTTGAAGATAATGCCGAGAAATTTTAGATGATCTTGGAAAGATTTGAATTTTCCCAAGAGATCATTAACATATTCTTTTATGATGGTGTGGATGAGGTCATGGAAGATGTAGGTCATGGCTTGTTGGTAAGTTGTACTAGTGTTATTTAACCTGAAAGGCATGACTCTATAACAAAATTTTCCCCAAGGTGTGATAAAGGTGGTTTTTTTCTGGTCTTCAAGAGTAATCAATATTTGATTTTAACCTAAAAACCCATCCATGAGAGATAACATCTCATGGCTAGTTTTAAGATCAACAAGATAGTGTATACTAGGTAGAGGGAAGTCAGTTTTGGGGTAGGTGAAGATAAGGTCATAAAATTCCACACAAATTCATAGACCACTAGTGGCTTTGGTGATAGGTGTGATATTTGAGACCCATTTAGGGTAGTTAATGGGTTGAATGAATTTTATATTTAGGAGATGTTAAATCTCTTATTTGATGATAAGGGCTTGTGAGGATGTATGCATCAAAGTTTCTATTTAATAGGCTTAGCATCACAATGAGTGACTATGTTATGGGTAGTAATGGTGGGGTCAATCTTGGGTATATCATTATTAGACCAAGTGAATGCTATGATGTGGTCTTGGAGAAAAGAGGAAAAGTCTCAAACTTCTTTGACATTCAGTGATTGGCCCAATTTGACAATGCAAGGGTTATTCATAGTCCCTAAGTTGATATTTGTGGTGGATTCATTCAACATGGTTAAGGATTTAGGAGGAAGGGATTTATGGATTGAATAGTTTGGGGCACCAAGGTAGGTGATAATAGAATCATCATCTTGATGTTGGATGCTATTGATGGTGGGAGAATATTTCTCTATCATTTTAAGATGGATGAAAGGAAGGGTTTGTATTTGGTCATCCTTTTGATAGGTTAGGGTGCCTAAACTAATTGTGTTGATAAAAAATGTTAGGAGGAATGATATCAAAATCCTTAGACTTTGAAGGAGGTTGGGTTGGTGAGGAGGGGATGTATTCCTTGATGGTGTCAATAGGCTTGGATAAATTGGTGGGATTTTTAGGTGGTACAAACCCAAGGCCAAATGACTCATGAGTTTTTTGGGTTTTGATCAAAGGTAACTCATGAGATCTTTATTCATATTAGCCCAGATCAAATCCCTCCAAGCACACCTATGAAGGTATAATTTAGTGAATGTTGGTCTGTCAAGGTAGGAAAAATCAAAGGTGAATGGTCAAATGGAAGAGGTAGTGGTGGGAGAAAGAAGTGGTGGATCAAGTCCCCCATATATGAAGTTAGTTTTATGGTTGCGAGGACTGAAAGGGATGATGGTTTTGATAGTAGGGTCATGTTTGAGGTTCCCATGTTCTTGAGGAGTAGGGAAAACATCTAATTCTAGAAGGCTATACTCTCCTAATGAGAATTATTGGAACATATATCCTTAGGGCTCCTCTATGGGGATCTATGAAGAAGGGATGGATGATCTAGTCAAAATTTCATCAATCATTGGTGTGGGGTGTAACTGTTGAAGGTGCGTCAGATGGGTGTACGAGGATGTCATTGGGTTGATAGGTCATGTTTCATGTTGAGAAAGGATTTGAGTCCACTTGGAGATTGATGAATTGGACCTTGTGATCAAACTTAATACATCGATGGATGGTAGTGTTTCTATCTATTTTTTGCTTTTTCTTAAGTGTGAAAAGAAGAAACTTGTTAAGAAGGGTGTGTAGAAGAATACCTGTTGAATGCACATATGTTGAATCTAGACATTGTGAAAACTCCTCTTTGGATAGGGAATAATGACCTAAAATAAGAAATCACTACCACAAAACTTATTGGTTAGACAAGTAGTTTGGTGGATTGCCTAGCGTGAGCTAAATCCTAGAAGCAAAAGCTTTCTAGGAGGCTATCAATCCACCTAATTTTAACACTTAAGTTTGTGAATAAAAATGAAAGATAAATGAATTTAAAATATAAAATAACTAAAATTAAAAACAATTAAATAACAACAAATAAATAAATTAAGACAATAAAGTTGAGTGCTTTTAAAACAATGACTAAATAAAGCAACTAATGCTGAAAATTAGCCAAAGTAAGGTTATGGTTTTGGTTTGGAAATTTAATAAGGGATTAAAGAAATGTGGTTTGGTTGGTTGAGAAATGGTTAAGGTAATAAAAATTCAAATTCTTAAATGGTATAAGTGGGTGAATGGTTGATGAGGTAAGAAGTTAAGTAGTTAAGATGGCAAAGGGGGAAGAAGATAAGGAGGGTAAAAATATCAAAGGTGTGAATGGATAAAAGATGGCAAGGGAGAAAATGGATTGAGACAATGAGATGACAAAGGGATAAAATTGATAATTATGTATGATGTGATTAGAGATATAAGGGGATCATAAAATTAAATTGAATAAAAAGAATCAAATGTTACCTTCCAATCTTGAAGAAGAATTTTGTTGTTGTTGATGATGTTATTGAAGATGTCTTGAGGCAATTTCGGTACAAATTTGTTGCTTTGAATTATTTTCCTCCAATATGTGTATGAACTCCTTCAAAGACCTGAAAGAAGATTTTAATAATCAAATAATAACTTCCAACTTAACATTGGGTAAAGGACAGGGGGGTATTTATAGCATTTATTGTGAAGAATCATGCCAAAAGAGAGAATAGTAAAAGTGTGGCACCATTTTCCATGTGGTATATGAATGATTCAAAAAATGAGGTTGGTGGGATTCCCACCTTGATCATGGTTCTTCCATTTGGGTTGGTGTGTCTCCTACCTTTCACATGAATCCAATTTTGAATGAGAATCATGCACATGCATCTAAATGAGGCCAAAGACTTTTCACCACCTTTTCTTGTCTTCATCCAAACACTTAAAGAGGTTCCCCAAAAAATGTGGCAGCATTTTCATTGTGGTGCACGAATGGGTCAACATATGAAGTTAGTGGGATTTCTACCTTGATCATCAGTCTCCCATTTGGGTTGGTGTGTCTTCCACCTTGCACATGAATCCAATTTTGAATGGGAAATATGCACATGGGTCAAAATGATGCCAAATAATTTTGACCACCATTTATTTTCTTCACCCAAGAACTTAAAGAGTTGGAACACTAAATGTGGCACCATTTTCCATGTGGGTGGATGATTGAGTCAAAATATGAGTGTGATGGGATTTTCACCTTTATCATGGGTCTCCCATTTGGGTTAAAAAGTCAAAAATGGGTGCCCTTTATCTTTTCCAAAACACTAAAGAGGTAGGTATCTCATTTATAAGGCCAATTTCATGTGTGAATTAAAAATACATGTAAATTAACCATATTTCAAGGGGACCATTGTGATACTTAAATGAGGTCATTAAGCACCTTAGGAAAGGGTCCCATGTGGGGTATGATGTCCTACATCAAGCCACCTCACTTATAATCCATGTCACTTGTCATATAATATCACAAATCACCTTCCATGTCACATGCCTTGTCACTTTCCATGTCATCGTGAATAGTGATAGTGGGTCCCATAGTGAATAGTGAATAATATTTTTGAATAGTAATTTCAGATATTATTATGTGAATAGGAGAATAGTGATTTGGTTAGGTTAAGAGGGGTTAGTTAAGGGTTAAGAATGTTTAGGGGGTCCTAAGGCATTTAGTCATCATAAAGTGTAAGTGTGAAATTTTTTAATTTCTATATTTACCCCTTTTATTATATAGATTTGAATTAACAAGCTTAAAAATAAAAATGATTCACTTGATTGAAGGTTAAGGTGTTATAAGTATGGAATAAGGTGTTCCCCCTAAAATTGAGAGTCAATGAAGAAAGGGTGAATCGGGTGCAGGTTTGATAAGCAGTTAGTGGGGAGGCACTAGGTGGTACCATAAGGTCATTTGGCATGTGAAATGCCAATGGGTTCACAAAAAATGACTAAATATGATAAGAAATATTGCAAAAAGACTAAAGTAGCCAATGTTGATAAAAAGGTCAGGTTTTAGATGGACATATGATAAGGTAACCAGTCCACAATGTTAGTAATATTTGATCAGATTAAGCCTATCAAGTCATCTAGACAAGGTTGGTGTTGTTCACAAGTATCTAGGGTAGGAAGTGATGCTAAAAAACAATATAAATGGTCTAGTTACACATGAGGCAGGGCATAAAAAGTGCAACATAGTATGCATAATTTTTGCAATAAAAAATACCAAGTTAAGGTCATTACAAAATATGTGAAGAAGTTAGGTTAAAAATGGCCAATGTCAAGGTGGACATGGGTAAGTGGGTTGGTTGGTTGAAATGGGGTGGTTGAGCAAACTCTATATGTACTAGACAAGTGGATGTTATCTACATAGTTACATTGACTTAATGTCCAAAATAAAATTTAGGCCTAATGTAGTTCTACTAAGGTGGGGAATGTTAGTTAATTTGGTTTCCCTAATTTGATGTATCATGCAATTAGGTCCAATTGAAGGATATTGGACAAAGGGAAGATCTAGAGGGTGGAAAATATGGCTATCAAATAGTATGTTAATTGGTTTAGTAGAAGACATGGATGAGATTACCTAGGAGGCAATTAAATGATTGCTTTAACTATGCAAAAAGAATCTATAGCCATGGTTAAGTAGGTCCAAACATGAAATTTCTACCACCATTTGTTTAAAAAAAGGAGGATAAATATGTTTTACCAGGCTTTAGAAAATTTGGCACTACTTCAATGGCCATGGTGACCTGATGGGTTCTTTCATCACCATTCAAATAAGCTGACATTATACACACTCGATAACAATGTCATTAATAGGCTATGGAAGGGTATCATTTAATAATTTAGGGAAGCAAAGTAGTAGAGTGGGTAAACGAGAAGTGGAAAAGATTTGAATGCTTGAACTTGGAGTCAATGAGGCCTAAAATAAGTAAGCATTGAGTTTTGAGGGATTTTTGAATATGGAGCGAGGTGAATAATAATAATATTAATTAAATGAGGGAGTAGGTTGAAATAGGAAGCAAATTAAATGGTATAAATGGAAAATTGAGATGGAAAATAGAAAAAAAATGTACAAATATAGAAAAAATGGGGAATTGAAAAGGAAGGTGGGAGAAATAGGCCTAAAATATACCAAGGAGGGAAATAGTTTGGTGGAAGAGGGGACTCCTATAACAGGTTACTGGGTGGAATGCAATTAAAGAGTAGGGATATTGCAGTGCATAGGAGGATGTAGGTTGGGTAAGGAGAATCAATAAAAATTACTAGTTGGGAGCTAGGTCACATGAGATGAAGGTGGTTTTAGTTTTGATTATAACATCTTTGAAGGTTAGAGTAAAAGGGGCTTGAAATAGGCAAGACTAGAGGGGATGGGGAAGAAATCTACATCCAAATAGCTGGTGGTGCTCATGCTCTCCTTTTTGTTATATGAGATTATAAGCATGGTCAATTATGTTATAGAGTCATAGGATTGGTATATATCTCACAATAAACCAAAATTGAATGGAATACATTCATGGCCATAGCATGATATATGTTGTGATCATATAGGATAAAAATGGATAGAGGTTTCAAAAGGGAAAAAGGTGATAAGTAAGGTGAATGGAGTAACTAAAGAGGGATAGAAAAAGGATCTAGGCTCAACATGTAAAGGCATTAAAGTAAGAAAGGTATGCACTTAAAGTAACAAACCTAAAAAAACTTCATGAATTAAAGTAAGGATGTGGAGGACACGAGGAAGCAGACAAGGAGGTGTACGTAAAAGTGGTACAATTGGTGATCATACTTAAGGGAGTTAGAGGTTGAATGGGATAAAATAAGGAAGATCTAACAAGGGATGAGGTGAAGGTAGACTAGGGGGTGGATGAAGAGATAGGTAGATAAAATAAAGAGGTCACAGATAAAGATGAATGTGGAGAAGGATGGAAGCAGCTAGGCATGGACATATAGGAAGGAAAAAATGAAGGTTAGGGAGAGTAAGGAATGTCATCAAGGGAGATAAAAAAATGAAATGGAAATAGAAGAAAAAAAAAATAAAAGGTAGAAGATGGGGGAGTGAGGGATGCACTAAAGAATGACATATTGGATAATTGAAATGAATGGGGAGAGAAGTGTAACAATCATGAAGGGTAAGGGTAGGATGAGAAATATGGGTGACCATGAAAGGTTTGAAAATAAGTCTAAAAAAATGACCAAGGAGAAAACAATCTGGTGATGAAAATGAAAAATAAGGAAATAAATGGAATAAAAATAAATAAGAGGAAAAAGGAGTGAAATGAGGACACAAAAGGGATGACAAGAGAGTGAAGAAGTAGGTGGCATCTTGACCAAGTAAGCATAGATGATGATAGGAAAGGAGAGGAATAACAAAGCAAAGAATATGGTGGTTTTGGAGATAAGAATGGGATGGAAAATGGGAAAAGGGTTAATAAAAATGAGGGGAAGTGAAGGATGGGTGGACAAGAAGGTGAAGAGATAAGGTAGGCATCAATCAGATTGTTAGAAGAGATTGACAAGCTGAATGGGTGATTAGAAGAGATTGACAAGCTGAAGAAGTGATGAGGTGGTGTAGAGATAGGGGAACATAATGAAAGGGAATGAGATGAAAATAAGGGATGAAGATCAAGGATGATAAGAAGAATAATGAATTAGGGATATCAAGCACAGACACTCACATAGATGCAAAAGATAAGTGAGTATCAAGATGGAAAGAGGAAAAGGGGAGTGCAAAGTATAAAAGGCAAGAAGAGATAAGAAGAAAAGAAAAATTATGGAATGCTTTTGAAAGGATAAAGACCCAGTTAGAAGCTATTTGTGGAGGAAAAAAAATGGAAAAGGTGGGAAGAGTGTCAAATCAATAGAGAGTGGTGGAACACATAATAAAAAAATGGGATGCTAGAAGAATCAAAAGAAATAGAAAGCATGCCAAATTGAAATTATGGGAAAGAAGAAAACAAGAATTGAGAATTGGAATGAAGGTGGTTTAGAATCAGTGGAAGAGTAGTAAGAAAGTGGTAGAAAAGAATATAAGGAGGTAAAATTTTCCCTCGATGTGTAAGGGAATATGATGATGTGGAATTGGTGAGGAAGAGAGAGTGATAAAAAGGGCATGACAGGTTGCCTAGGGCAATGGGAAAGGATGAGGATGGTGGAAGAAGACAAAGGGGTTAAAGGGCATGATTGGTCAGAATTCGAGAGAGGGACAAAAAACTTGAAAATTGGGTAGACGAGCAAGCCACAAATCATGCACAAGGAAAGGTGTGTAGACACCGAAATTGTGTCGACTCCCCTGGTCATCCCTCATTTTATTCTCCCTCGCCTATTTAACCCCTGTCGACCATTTTTCCCACTAGCCTTAACCTTGGTAGCTTGTCAAAATGAGTAGAAGGCTAAAGTTAGTCTCTGCCCCCATTTTGCATCTGTCGACCACGGTCACCACTCGACCGACGTCGGTCACTTATCGGCCAACGTCGGCGGTCCTGCTGACGTCGGTTCTCCTTAGCACTGCATTCTCGATCTGAACACAGGAACCGTTATTCCGTTACCCATTATCCATTCAATTCCCAATCGATTTCCTGATTGGTTATCGAACCATCCCTCGCCTTCATCTGCAACCTCTTCATTCGATCAACTAGTATTTTTTCATTCAACCAACTCTGACAATCACCCCAGACTCTTGCAATCAATCAACTCAGGTGATCAATCAACTCTAGCATCCAACCAATCTGCATTTTCTCTCTCTAGCACAGGTATCCTACTTAGGTCATTTGGCAGCACAGCGACAACGTCAATCACGTCTCCAACTTCATCTTCAAGTGTATAACAGGTAAGTATCTTTCTCTATGTTTTCTTTCTCTTTGGTTATTATTTTTTATTTACTGCCATCACCCCTATTTAGACTTAGACTCTCAGACACGAGACTTGACTTCCTCCTTTACACCTCTACCTACTATCCCCTGAATACATAGTCTGTAACTCTGTTCAGACTTCCTACACAAACCCCAAACAAAACAACAGACCTTCTGCAAACCCCCAGACCCTGTCCAGACTAGACCAGACCCTGTCCTGACTCGACCAGACTTGACTAGACCCGCCTAGACTCTGTCCAGACCTGTTGCCCCGACTGATGCCGATCAGTACCCTGACCGACGCTGGCACTTTAACCGACGTCGGCACCTTCCCCTGACTGACGCCGGCATAGAGACTGACACCGGTGACTGTGTAGAAGTAATTTGCTGCATATCAGGTATGCACTTTGTTTTCTATCTTTTATTTTCTGTCATTCTATCTTTTATTATATCTACTTCCGTCAAATATTCTGTTTTAAACTAGTGGGTTGATATCCTTTTAGGAAGTCTTCATACTTCTAGGATCAGGCATTTTCCTGACAGCCCACCATATCCTTGACTAACATTTTTTGTGTTTAGTCTCTTTTTCTTCATAGGTGTCATTCCTCCACAGCCAAAGAGGAGTACCTTCCAACGTCTGATTTCAGTGCGCATGACTACAATCAGGGATCTTCTAGCCTTGACCATCTTTTAGTTTCTTAATTTCTTCTTTGAATGTAGAAAGCGATTTAGCATAGAAACATTCTGGCATGCCCAGTGGGACCCTAGGGCCTTCCTTGGGTTTTTTCTTTCTTTCGTTCATATAGGTGCATTAGGTTCCTTCCTTTTTCACCTCTTTCATCTCTTCTAAAATGACATCATAAGCAGGACTAAAAAGAACTTTTCTTTTCTTTCTTGCACTTCTAGACTAGTCAAAACTCATATGTTACGACTCTTTCTCCATTTATCTTCATACGAACAAACATTTTGACTTGGGTATTAAAACACTTTGCATTCATTTCTATTTGCTTGCATCTCTTAGACAACACTTAGTAATTAACAAACGCATATTGAATTAATCTAGATCACTTGATGTTACATGACCAAACCACTTGCACAAAACAAACATCATAACTTACCTGAGACAAGGCCCGACTGGGATTTCATCCCCCAGCAAATACCTTACTCATCCCAGCGATCTTACTTGGATTTCATCACCAAGGAGAAAGCCCACTCCGTTCTCTGGCAGAGCCTAATCTCTAGGGGAAGTATATTTTGGCTAAGCGAAACCAGCTAACCACTGGAATCGTGAAGTGAGGGGAGCTTGCTCCTTAGCACCAGGCCTTGTACGAAACCTAAGATAGACTTCTTGAGCACCATAACTAACTCGAAACCATCCATAGACTGCTTCTTCTAGGACCTGAGTCAAAAGCCAATCTTCCTCTACACACATTCTAAGGCATAAGCCACTATAATCCTAATAATTTACTCCTAGGGTTTTAGGATCTGCTTGTGTCTTCATCTTTTTAGTTCTTATCTGCTTGTTTGAGCTTACGAGGGCATTCTTTCTTGCCTTGAATGGTTCTGACTCATAGTCAAACCAAGGCTCTTCTTGACCATGCTAGACGTCAACCGCTTTCACCTACCCCGTCTATAACCAATCCTATAATGGAGTTCCACTCAGAGATCAAAAGAATTCCTATTAGATCATCCCCAACCCAAATGCCTATCATCCTAGAAGGGGACCAAGAGTTTGCACAATTCTTGGACCTCAATGTCACAGCCCTCCAAAACTATCTCATGAGAAACCCAACGCGAGACCTTTCAGGTGAAGTGGCGATGACATCAACATCGTCCGCTACCCAGCCTTTCACCTCAACCATTAACTTGACCATGACCAATACACAAAGTTTGGCCTCCTCATCTATTTTTAGACCGACCTCCATCGGGGTTTCATTGCCCCCTCAACCACACACAATTCAAACAAGTTCTACATCATACCAGAACTTGATTGTCTCGACCCCACACACTCTTGCACCCATATATGCAGGAGTGCCTACCTCCTCTTTTGCCCATGCCACCACACAACCTCCTTTGGTGGTATCTAGTCAGCCTATGCCTTCTACCTTCATAACCCAACCACCTTTGGCCTCCACTTCTGTCCCTACGACTAGTCATCCGTATGTTGCGCCCTTACTGGTACAACCAACTATGTCATACGCCTCTTCTAGCCTCTTTCAAGCACCTTACAACCTAGGGGGCGCTCCATCCACCAATTTGTCAGCAGATGTCATCAAGATGCTGATGGATAAAATGTCCAATCTCGAAGCTTCTATCTCCAGTTCAAGTAATGTCTCTTCATATGACCAAATTTGCAACAAGCCCATCCATCCTTTTGTCCCTATCTGACCATACCCCAACCATTGGGAGCTTCCTAAATTCACTCACTTCTAGAGTAAGGAGGACCCACAACAGCACTTATGGGCATTTAGACATGCCTGTTACCTTATCGCCCATGACGATGCGCTACTTCTACGCACGTTTCCTATGTCTCTTTCTGGCCCTGCCCTTGATTGGTATAGCTCTCTTGCCAGACATTCTATCTTTTCATTCATTCAACTCGCCCAATTATTCGTTGACCATTTCTCAATCAATATCACTAAACAAGTCTCAATCACACACCTTTAGTCCATTAGGCAATTTGAAGACGAATCAATAGTCAATTTTGTCGCCCGTTGGAGAGGCTTGATTAACTAGCTCTCCTTCTCCTTGCCTCAACCCGAGCTCATTGAGCTCTTTTCCCGAGCATGTGCCAGTCACATCTCGTCCACCTTGCAGGTTCAAACATTCCACACTTTTGATGAGGCCTTCACCATGGCCCAAAAGCTTGAACTCTGCGCCATTGAAGAAGATAAGGTCAAATTGCGTAACACTAACACAAGAACCAATGACCATTCTTCTTCCAGACCTTCTTCTACCCACTCTCAATCCAAGGGGTCAGCAAACACTGTCATCTTTAGACCATCATCTTCAACATTAGACTACATCAATAAACATTTTCAACGTCAATCCATACAGCGTCAATTCACTCCAATTGGGGAGTCATATGCCTCTATCTTGGATAAACTCGTCAAGCAGGGGGTCCTCAATCTCCCTTCAATCCGACCACATCAATTTGACCCCTCAATACCTATCCCTGCATGGTACAGGGAGAACCACTTTTGCAACTATCACCGTGTCAAAGGCCATGACACGGATCACTGTCAAACTTTCAAAAACATCGTCCAAGACATGCTAGACAAGGGGGATCTTATCTTGGACAACCTGAATGCACCACCCAACCAAAATCTTGACATCTTCAAACAACATTTTCTTAATCACCCGCCTACTCAAGACAATGTCCAAACCATTACCAATGACCCTCAAGACCATGATATACACACGGTCGACACTATCTTTTCTCTTATCCCTGACCAACCTCTTTCACAGGTGGAAGACCCTTCTTCCCCTATACCTCCTCCACATGGTGAAGAACTTTCTTCTCCTACTTGTCCTCCATCGACTTCTCTCATATTGGAGGATGCTTTGATGGCACCCACACCGGTTGCCTCATCTTCATCCTTTTTGTCATCAATGGGGGATCATACATTCCCCATGCCTAGACCACACATCGAGACCATGATCATTCCTACGCTCCATTTGATTACAGAGCCATACTCTCCTATTTCTTCTCCACCAAGAGAAGAACCATTCTCTTCGCCCATTTCGATCAAAGAAGACTCAATCACGGTTTCCTCTTGCCCTTCGCCTGAGATTGCTACATCTCACTCGCCTCCGTCCACATCCAAATCCAAACCCATATCTAACCTCGCCTCGCATAATAGTGGCCCTTGCACCAAACCACACCGGAAGACTCCTCCCCCACCTTCGTCATTACCTTCAATCTTAGGCCCACATCCGTCCACATTAATAAGAGTGCTTCCCACTCCCATACTTCATAGAGGTGACTCGTCTCCATTACTCTATCAACTCGTCAGACTTATATCTCCTCCAAACCATCAACTTATGCCTCTTACGCCTCTCAAACCAAAGTCATCAGCCCTCACTACAACAAAACATCCAGACCCGTTAGCAGGTTCTTATGCCTTGCTGTTATGGCAATTATTGCAGTCATCTCATATCAATCTCCCACCTCTTAAACCATATCAATCTCTCAGACCTAAACCGCCCTGGTTCGATGACACTCGCATTTGTGTGTATCATCACACGCTTGGACACGACACTGAGCATTATTGTGCCCTCAAGGTCGTCATTCACCAATGTCTGGGGAATGACACCCTTCTTCTCGACCACATTGTCAATAAACTTTCAACACCACCCCACTCATCAACTCTCGGATCAAGACCATCTTGGTTCGACAACTCTAAATTTTGTCATTATCACCACACTCTGGGACATGACACTGAGCGTTGTTGCACTCTTAAAGCTATCATTCATCAACACCAGAAAAAGGAATCCCTTCTTATCAAGGATCCTCTTAACCACCCCTCTAATAAATCATCAACACCGACCCATGTTTCTCAAACCTCGTCACCTAAATCGGGATCTCCACACTAGACTAGGGTCCCTTCGCCGCCTTTAACCCCCTTATTCAACATCAACATAGTCCATTTGACCACTAAACCTCAATCAACCTTAACCAATCCGTCAAACATTTTCCCTAGCCGCTGGGGGAATTCAACCTTCATCCACACCTCGACCAACCTTCCAACCCAGTCTCGACCACATATCAATCACTCTTTCAACTTAACCTCAACCAGACTAGCAACCAAACATTTAACCCGACCTCAACCAAACATTCGACCCAACCAAAGACCAAATACCAACCAATCAACCCTCGACCAACCATTAACCAAATATCAATCAATCAAACATTCAACCCAAACATTCAACCAACCTTTTTATCAAAACATTCAACCAGTCTCGACCAATCAGCGACCATATCAACCAACTTCACATCCACTCATCAATCAACACCTGACCAATCTGGAAAGAGGCAAATGGGGCAAGTTTGCTCCTAATTGGCTTGGACCTTTTATTATCACGCACAAGTATGGATCAGGAACTTATCATCTGTCCTCTCTTGCTGAATGACCAGAACCTAAGCCTCTTAATGCGTTGCATCTGCGACCGTTCTACTGCTAGTCGAGTACTTGTCCACTTAACACTTAACTTGAGCTCATCCCTTGAGCAATCCTCGTCCTCTTAGTCCTAATTCCTTTCAACCCTATTCCTCTTAACAATTCCTATAATCCTTTTATGATGTATGGATGCTTTGTCCTAATAAAAGGGAGCCCTTGACCTTCTATAGTCTTGTCCATGACTCAATATTCTGTCAAAACTAAATCAAGATGTCAAAATATCCAAGGTCACAAAATCAAATCAAAAAGTAGACTGCTCCCTCGAAGGACAGCTATTCAAAAGCCCTTATATTAAACAAAAATCTAGACCACTCCCTCGAAGGATGGCTATGACTAATCTAGCAATAAACAACACTATCTTAGAAGCTTCCCGCATTGATCAGCTTCACAATTGACCACCAAGAAAATGACATCTCTATACAGACTTCCCACATTGATCAGTCTGCACCTCAAAAAAAAAAATGAGTCATGGACTTGACTTATAGTTGTCTCAGGGTCTCCTATAACAAGGGGCAAAGTTATCTCTGCTCTTAAAATGGGTTACCCTTTTTCCTCCTCCTATCACCTGCTCAAGGGAATTCGAGCTCACTTTAATGCCAAAGTGATTTGATTACCGTTCTAACACAACATCTGGTCAATGACAACATGCATGAATGGGGCTCTTGGTTTTAATAACCCCTATCTATGCTATCTTTTTGGTCCTTGTCAATGAAAGAGCATTATAGTTTTCACTTCTTCTGCACGTTGGTCACATTCACCTTCATCACTTATCAATCAACTCAACTCAACTCTCTTTTCAGACCACTCCCATAACATATTCACCCTAGTTTTTATGGACACCAATACACATGGAAACTATCGACCAGCTGCAATTTATGTTAAGCATAAACCAATACTTGTTGAAGCATAAATAGACCTCACTTCATCTTTCGCATACATCCATCATGAATATGGAAAATTGCTAGGGATGTAAGACCTCTCACCCAATGTTGCAGAATACACCATTTGGAAAAGGCTGTAACATCATCTCTTCTCCTCATCATTTCATCATAACCAAGACCAATCTATCGACCATTTTGACCACCTGTCTACCACTCGGACCCTTTGTCTGAACTACATTGGTCTGAGGCCCTATGACCGGGGCTATGTAGGCAGCACTCAGATGACACGACTGTCTTCTGGGGTTAGCTCGACCACCCTCGTTTGTTCATCTCTCTGATGGACAAACCTTCTTTCCTCTTTTTGACCATGACTTTGCCCTCGACCAAGACCATTTCCATCTCTTTGACCCTATCTCCCTTCTAGGGAGAACTACATTGGCCTGAGGCCCCTTTCACCGGGGCTATGTAGGCAGCACTTAGTTGACATGGGGTCTTCTGAGGTTAGCTCAGCCATATCCTTTCGTCCATTCCTCCCCTCGACCAACAACCATTGGAGATCATGCCTATCTCCTCTGACCTTGACTACTTCCAAGACAATGTTTCCTTGGTTGTTTTTGCATGTATGCTACCTCATGACTGGTTAGCAAAATTATGCGCAGACTATTTTTGGACCCTCACAAGTATAGGATCGCAAGCCGGTTAATCTACACTACTTGTGACTTTTTCGTGTTTCTAGGAGCACTTCCTGAGCCTGGGATACCTGGAACATGATGACCATTTAGAGCTTCAACTTTGATTGAATAACCCAATCAGCAGATGACTAAATGCTGGGGCCCAGTTACTTCAATTTTGGCACTCCTTGACCCTTGACCTGCAACACTTTGACCTAACCATCTCGTGAAGTGGTATGCGCACAATCATGACTTTTGCAGCGTTCACCCTCACCCCTTTTTCATCCACTCTTTGTCAAATTAGCACCCGATTCCTGGTTCCCTTCCCTCGACTCCTACTTTGAGGGGGAATACCTCATCCATAATCGGGGCAATTCACTTCCTATTTTTGTCTGCAGTTCATTCGAACAACCAACAAGACAGAATCGACCTTATCCTCACCTGGGGTAATCACTCCTATTTTTGTCTTGCAGTTCGTCCAGAACAACCAACAAGACAAAAAGGGGCAAATGTAGACACCAAAATCGTGTCGACTCCCCTAGTCATCCCTCATTTTATTCTCCCTCACTTATTTAACCCCTGTCGACCATTTTTCCCACTAGCCTTAACCTTGGCAGCTTGTCAAAATGAGTAGAAGGCTAAAGTTAGTCTCTGCCCCCATTCTGCATCTACCGACCACGGTCACCACCCGACCGACATCGCCAATGTCGGTCACTTATTGGCCGACGTCGGCGGTCCTGCCGACGTCAGTTCTCCTTAGCACTGCGTTCTTGATCCGAACACAAGAACCATTATTTCGTTACCCGTTATCCATTCAATTTCCAATCAGTTTCCCGATTGGTTATCGAACCGTCCCTCGCCTTCATCCGCAACCTCTTCATTCGATCAACTAGTATTTTTTCATTCAACCAACACTGACAATCACCCCGGACTCTTGTGATCAATCAACTCAAGTGATCAATCAACTCTGGCATCTAACCAATCTGCATTCACTCTCTCTAGCACAGGTATCCTACTTCAATCATTTGGCAGCACAGTGACAACGTCAATCATGTCTCCAACTTCATCTTCAAGCATATAATAGGTAAGTATCTTGCTCTATGTTTTCTTTCTCTCTGGTTATTATTTTTTATTTACTGCCATCACCCCTATTTAGACTTAGACTCTCAGACACGAGACTTGACTTCCTCCTTTACACCTCTGCCTACTATCCCCTGAATACATACTCTGTAACTCTGTTCAAACTTCCTGCACAAACCCTAAATAAAACAACAGACCTTCTGCAAACCCCCAGACCCTATCCAGACTATACCAGACCCTATCCTGACTCGACCAGACTTGACCAGACCCACCCAGACTCTATCCAGAGTTGTTACCCTGACCGACGCCGGTTAGTACCCCGACCGATGCCGGCACTTTAACCGACGTCGGCACCTTCCCCTGACCAACGCCGGCATAGAGACCGACACCGACGACTATGCAGAAGCAATTTGCTGAATATCAGGTACGCACTTTGTTTTCTGTCTTTTTTTTTTGTCATTTTGTCTTTTATTATATCTACTTCCATCAAATATTTTGTTTTAAACTAGTGGGTTGATATCCTTCTAGGAAGTCTTCATACTTCTGGGATCAGGCATTTGCCTAACAGCCCACCATATCCTTGACTAACGTTTTTCGTGTTTAGTCTCTTTTTCTTCGCAGGTGTCATTCCTCCACAGCCAAAGAGGAGTACCTTCCAACGTCTGATTTCAGTGTGCACGACTACAATCAGGTATCTTCTAGCCTTCACCATCTTTATTTTCTTAATTTCTTCTTTTAATGTAGAAAGCAATTTAGCGTAGAAACAAGGTGATGAGGAGGCCAAAGAAGTAGAGTAGGTTGTGGCTTTATATGGGATAATGTGGAAGGCTATCAATCTTTAGGTTAAAAGAGATTACCAAGCTATAAAAGTGGTTAGAAGAGATTGATAAGCTAAAGGGAGAGAGGTGGTGAAGGGTTAGGTAGAGAAGTGGAGGAAGAGATTTTAGGGGAGAAGGGAAAATAAAGGATGTGGTCAAGCTGACCTTAGTAATTGAGTATTGCCTACACAGTCCAAAAGACCTCAGGCCAATGTAGTTCTCCTAGAAATTAAGAAAAAATAAAGAGGAAGTATTGGGTGATTTTAAAATTTAAGGATTCTAGGAAAAATTAAAAGCTTCCTTGATATAAGACACCCTAAGCATGAGGGAATTATTAAAAATGAAAATTAATGAGAAGAAAAAAAGGGAGGGTAATTAGTTGTTGGTGGCTGTACTACCTTTAGAAGTCAAGTAATGCCTACATAGTCCATGAGCAGTAGGCCAATGTAGTTCAATAAGGGTTGGGTTAGTGATGTTTAAATTAGTTTCCCCAATTTGATGGACCACATGGGTTGGTTTGGGTTGATGGAGAAGGTTTTACAAAATAATGGTTTTGGGTTTTGGCGAAGGTGACAATGAAAGTGCATGGTGTAGATTGGTGAATCGTTATTATAACGATCCCATATTTAGTAGAATGAGAGATACGAATGGGTAAGGTAGGATAAATAAGAAGGGAACATAATGGTAAGCACAAAAAAAGGCCTTCAATAGAGATAATTCAAAGAAGAGGTGACTTTGTGAGGAGGTTATACCTTCTAAAATTATGTGAGGGTAGAAGCCTAGAGACAACATCTACTGGTATGAGCTAAGTTTTAGGAAACATGCTTCTATCATGATCTGCATAGTTGCTTTATCCAAGGTTCATCACTACTATGAGTTGAGTTTTAAGTTCATTAGCAAAGTGAGTACCTAAAAATACTTTCTTTGAAGGCTAAGTAAATTCTATAAGCTAGAAAATTGGTGGTGTGGTGAGTGATAGAGGATGGATCATGCATGACCCAAGAGATGCATGGGTAAGCTAGATAAAAGGTGTCTATGTCTACATCCTCTATCCCAGTACCTCAGAACCAATGACTTATTTGTTTTGATAGGTTGGGTGATGCAGGAGCATCTACAAAAGTTTCAAATTCTAGTGTTAAAATTTAAATTTTGGTTTTCCCTCCAAATTGTGAGATTTCAAAATTTCACCTTCAAGGTAAATGTAATTATCAAAAGGTGAAATGTGATTTTTAGATTTTTGAGGAAATAAAGGGGAAATGGTTGAAACTTAAAAATGGTCTTTTGTTGCCTTAAGCCCAATTTGGGCATAGAAGTTGGAAGAGAGATTCTTGAAAAGAAAGAAAAAAAAATAAGAATTCATTAAGGAGAAAAAAATAAAAGAGAAGAGAGGATGAGAGGGGCGTAGAATTGGAGAACGACAGAGAGAAAAAGTCCTCTCATTCAAGAGAAAGAAGAAAGAATGAAGGATAGAGAGGAGAATTAGTGAGGGAGGACCTCACTCAAGAGATGATAAGGTTAAGGAAAAAGGAGCAAATTTGATGTGAAGAATGTGTGAAGGAATAGACAAGGCTTTGGAAGCCATGGAACATTTGATATTTAACTTTAAGTTTATTATTTGATCTATGAAAGAATGAATGTTTTGCTTCATGTGATTATGTTATGAAAATTCTGGTGACAGGCCTGTGTGTGTATATGTGAATGTGTATGAATGATGGTTTTATAAAGAACATTGAGGAAATTACATGTAAATTGGTTATTTGTCATGTTGAAAATGAGTTTAAACTGATATTCTGTGAACAAGAGGTCTTAAAAGTACTTTGAATGTATAAGAAGCCCAAACAGGCCTAAACTAGATATTTAGGAATTAAAAAATACAGCTCATTGTCCAAGGTAAAATCCACATAAAAATGTTTGGATGGAGTTGAAAATGGTATGGAAATAGGTCCCTGAGGTAGGTATGAACTTAAGAAAGGAAGAAACAGGTTTAGAAACCCCTTTAATGTCCAAAAACTCCACAGTTGGAATTCAGGCCTATAGGTGACAGTTTATAGACAATGATAAGACATTTGCATGTTTTGCAATGCAAATGGATTGATAAACTCATAACTTGATATTAGTATGGAAAGGAGAAATAATTTAAGGTATTTAAATGTTCATAAATACCCTGGAACCCTGTTGATCATTGTGTTAGAGGATAAAACCAAGAACCCTACCGACTGTCATACAAATACAGTCAAAAGACATTAAAATGTTAAGCATTGGAAGGTACAGAAGGTTGATATGACTTGGATGATTATTGGAGAAGATTTAGGGGTTAAAAAATACCCTATAAAAGTGATTATAACCCTTGAAACTATCTAAAACACACCCAGCAAAAATAATTAGCTCTCGGCCTGTGACTGTCCAAGGGAAAATCCTGATTTAGCTTCTAGTCCTTAAAATGAGTTTTATTGATTGAAACCTCTTGAAACTTTGGAATTTGACCCTTGATGATATTATAAAACTGTTGGAAGTGGTTGAAAGGTGATACAGTATGGATAAGTACGGAAAATAACAATTGCCAAGTGGATCCTAGGTGTATGTGAAGGAAAGAGCATAGACCAATATAGGAAAAGTGAATTTATCCAAAGAAGTGCACTAAGAAATGATTGATTCACCTGTAACAAGATAAAGGGTATCTGGAATGATGCTTGGTTTTCTTATAAAGTTCGTACATCACTCTAGACAAGGGGTTTTGCACTAAAGGAGGGCTAATTAGAATAGGGCTTAAAGAAGAAAGTACAATTCCGTACAAAGTAACCTCAAGAGATTTTTCAGTATGTTATATAAGGGATTAATGGGTATCCATAAATGGTTTAACTTTCATTATTGAGTTAACTCAAAAAGAGTTATGGCTAATAAACAGGGAAAATAGGGCTACAAGGAATGTTTGACTAATAGGCATGTAATTTGAAGTTAGATAAAAATATGATGGTTTCAGAGCTATGTAATATCAGTTTTCATCATTTGGTATCAGATATTGAAGCTCTTGGGAATTGGAAATTTTTTGATGGCTATGATTTCTAATGAGTTGTTACAGGGTTTGGCAAGAGGATCAACAGGACAAGCATTATGAGTCCCTGGCGAGAAAAGGTATGCATAATTGTGCTATTTGATTTGAGTTATTGTGCTGAGAAGCAATCAAGTGAAGTATTTTTAGGTTCAAGGCAGCCAAGCCATTGAGGCTTAAGAAGAGAAGAAGCCAAGGAAGGCTTAGTGAAGATCCAAGAAGAAGCTTGGATAGTTTGCCAAAAGACTAAGGTGAAATAGACTTAGGTGAGGTAAAGGATGGAGTCTGAAGCTTAGAGAAGTTCTAGAAGAAGAGAAAGTGAATTCTCAAGAAGAATATCCAAAGCAAGGTAAGCTTGGATTTATGATTTGTATTTGATGAAGTGTTGTATAAGAGTTGCTACAGGATTGAGAAAAGGATCAAAAGACTAAGATGCAAAAGGCCTAGGTGTGATCAAGGAGATTGTCAAAAGACCAGTAAGGAGAAAGGCTTGGGTGAGATAAGGGATCAAGAGACCAAGGTGGAAAATACTTGGGTGAATATCTCAGAGATGGAAGTATTGTTGAAGGCACTGCAGAACAACAAGGTACAGGAGGGCACCAAGAAGAAAGCAAGCATCAAAGGTATGAACAGTTTTGTAATTGATAAAGAAATTGCTAGTTTGAAGAGAGAATTAGCTAAGGTTAAAGAATAATATGAGTCTTGGATGCAGATGGATAAACAAGCATGGGTATGGCCAATGGGGAGGAGGTTAAAGTGGCCAATAGATCTCTTAGTGAAAAGGAGAAGAAGGCAAAAGAAGATTGCCAAGAAGAGAGAAGCCCATAGATATAAAAGATAAGAAGGTTGCCAAGTGAGCAGAAAGAGGAAGAAGTTGAGAAAAAGTTTCTCATTGAGGAGGACAAGAGAAGAGAAGAAATAAAAGATGAAGTGCCAGGAAGAGCACTTGAGAAGATAAGAGTGTTGGTGAAGAGGACACTCATAGGGACCTTGTGGTCTCTTGTTTTTATTTCTAATATTGTCTTTGCATGGGTAAGTGCAGGTATGAGCAGCCTTATGAAGGTCAAGAGAAGGGCCTTGGAAAATGAAGAGATTGGTGCAAGAGAAGACACCGAGTACACAAGTGAATGTGTAAGAAAGAGGAAAGAATTTTCTGCTGTTGATAAGGAAGAAGAAGAGATGAATAGGTTAATGCATGAGAAAGAAGAGGTAGAAGATGAAGCTGAATTTCATGATGCCATTGAAGGCCAAGAAGAAGAAAGAGAGTAGCCAAGCATAAATAAAGAAGAAAGCACAAATAATCAAGAAGTTATGCAAGTCAAAGAATTAATGGAGCAGCCCATTAAGGAGGTAAAGGCGAGTTCAAAAACTGATTTGTCTTATAAGCATGCCATTGTTGATATGCATGTTAGAGAAGTAAAGAGAAAGGTGAAGTTTCCAATTAACCATGGATATGTGATGCTGAAATGGTGGAATAAGCAAACTCCCAAGCTAGAGGAGGTGCTGGTTCAAGAGCAAGGATGCAAGATGTCTACATGGCTTGAGAAAAGAAATGATAAGAAGAAGAAACAAGTATGGGTGCTTAAGAAGGCTAAGAAAGAAGATGTGAGTGTTGAGATAGCAACACCAAGAAGTCAATGGAGAAAGGTGAAGGGTGACACAAGTACATGGAAAGGTAAACAAATTTTTTCTAATGATGTTTTTGAACCTTTTAAGGATCTTTTGATGGAAAATGAGGAATGTAAAATGTCTATGAAAGCTAATGTGCAGCAAGGATAGAATTCCAATAAGATCGATGATGATGAAAGTAGAGATGTGAAATCAGTTCACATGTTTGAAAAGAGTAAGGAGATACAAGGTAAGGATGCTTCAATTGTATTTGATAAGTATATTGATGATGATGAAGAAGCTGATTTGTATGAAGAAACCATAATGTGGATGAATGTATTTATAGAGGATGAAAGACAATCTAGTCCTAAGTTTGATATAGGACATGAAGATTTGGATGAGCATGTGTTGAGTGAAGAGTTGAAGAGGATAGAAGAGTTTTTTAATCCTCCAAGAGAGTTGTGTAGAGACACATATCAACATGGTGGCACCATTGATCAAATGGAAAATGAATTGAGGCAAGAACAAAGAAAGATAGTGAAGGCAGATTTGGACAAAGAACAACATGAAGACAATCAAGGGGCTTCATGGCCTCAATGTTTTTCTACTAAGGTTGATTTTGATGTTTTGAATGCAGGTATCGAAGATGAAAACTTTGGAAAACAACAAGAAGATCTAGAAGACATGAATGAAGATGAAGAATCATGAAAGCAGGAGCTGGCAGCTAAGAAAGAGATGAGGAGAAGAACATACCAGAAGAGGAAGAAAAGCAAGATGAAAGACAAAGACTACCAAAGACAAGCATTGGTATTGACAACAAGACCGTGGGATACAGGTATACAAGTGAATACTAAAGTGAGGAGGAAGCATGACATTTGAACTAAGGTTCAAATCTTTTCTAGAGGGAGTGTATGATGCAAGAGCATCTACAAAAGTTTCAAAATCTAGTGTAAAAATTCAAATTTTGCTTTTCCCTCCAAATTGTGAAATTTCAAAATTTCACCTTCAAGGTAAATGTAATTATCAAAAATTGAAAGTAAAAAGGTGAAAATTGATTGTTATATTGTTGAGGAAATAAAGGGGAAATGGTTGAAACTATTTTCAACCTTAGTAAATTGTTAAAACTTAAAAATAGTCTTTTGTTGCCTTAAGCCCGATTTGGGCATAGAAGTTGGAAGAGAGATTCTTGAAAAGAAAGAAAAACAAAGAAGAATTAATTAAGGAGAAAAAAATAAAAGAGAAGAGAGGATTAGAGGGGCATAGAAGTGGAGAAGGACAGAGAGGAAAAGTCCTCTCATTCAAGAGAAAGAAGAAAGAATGAAGGATAAAGAGGGGAATTATTGAGGGAGGACCTCACTCAAGAGATGATAAGGTTAAGGAAAAAGGAGAAAATTTGATGTGAAGAATGTGTGAAGGAATATAAAATGCTTTGGAAGCCATGGAACATTTTATATTGAACTGTAAGTTTCTTATTTGATCTATGAATGAATGAATGTTTTGCTTCATGTGATTATGTTATGAAAATTCTGGTGACAGGCCTGTGTGTGTATATGTGAATGTGCATGAATGATGGTTTTCTATATAAAATTGAGGAAATTACATGTAAATTTGTTATTTGGAATGTTTATAATGAGTTTAAACTGATAGTATATGAACAATAGGTCTTAAAAGTACTTTGAATGTATAAGAAGCCTGAACAGGCCTAAACTAGACATTCAAAAATTTAAAAATACAGCTCATTGTCTAAGGTAAAATCCACATGAAAATGTTTGTATAGAGTTGAAAATGGTATTGAAATAGGTCCATGAGTCAGGTATGAACTTAATAAAGGAAGAAACAGGTTTAGAAACCCCTTTAATGTCCAAAAACTCCACAGTTGGAATTCAGGCCTGTAGGTGACAGTTTATAGACAATGATAAGACATTTGCATGTTTTGCAAGGCAAATGGATTGATAAACTCATCCATTGATATGAGTATGGAAAGTATAAATAATTTAAGGTATTTAAATGTTCATACATACCCTGGAACCCTATTGATCATTGTGTTAGAGGAGAAAACCAAGAACCCTGCTGACTGTCATACAAATACAGTCAAAAGACATTGAAATGTTAAGCATTGGAAGGTACAGAAGGTTGACATGACTTGGATGATTATTTGAGAAGGTGTAGGGGGTTAAAACAGACCATATACAAGTGATTATAACAATTTAAACTATCTAAAACACACCCAGCAAAAATAATTAGCTCTCGGCCTGTGACTGTCCAAGGGAAAATCCTGATTTAGCTTCTAGTCCTCAAAATGAGTTTTAATGATTGAAACCTATTTAAACTTTGGAATTTGACCCTTGATGATGTTATAAAACTTTTGGAAGTGGTTTCAAGGTGATAAAATATGGATAATTATGGAAAATAATAATTGCCAAGTGGATCCTAGGTGTATGTGAAAGAAAGAGCATAGACCAATATAGGAAAAGTGAATTTATCCAAATAAGTTCACTAAAAAATGATTGATTCACCTGTAAAAATATAATGGGTATCTGTAATGATTCTTGGTTTGCTTATAAAGTCTGTACATCACTCTGGACAAGGGGTTTTGCACTAAAGGAGGGCTAATTAGAATAGGGCTTAAAGAAGAAAGTACAATTCCATACAAAGTAACCTCAAGAGATTTTTCAGTATGTTATAGAAGGGCTTAATGGGTATCCATAAATGGTTTTAATTTCATGATTTAGTTAACTTAAAAAGAGTTATGGCCAATAAACATGGAAAATAGGGCTACAAGGAATGTTTGACTAATAGGCATGTAATTTGAAGTTAGCTCAAAATATTATGGTTTCAGAGATGTGTAAGATCAGTTTTCATCATTGGGCCTAACTAAAAATAAACTACATGGCCCAAGAGATTAGTTGTACAATTGGAGAAGGTGATCATTCCCCTGTTATAGATGAACTTTTAGTTGGCACAAAAGAAAAGACTGCCATGTTCGAGTAGGCACTACCAATGGTTGGGGTCTAATTTTAGAGCCTATTGTAATGGGTTGGTAGTAATAGGAGGGTATACAAGATAAGAAGGTGAATGTATTATTTGGAATTCATGGTGGCCTACCTCTAATGGAAGATTTTTTACAATGGTAAAGATTTGGAAGCTGCCATTACTAGTAACAGTGGTAGTTTTGGAGGTGGGACAATTATAGAGGCACATGGATAGAAGCTAATTTATGTCAACTAAGTTAAAGGTGATAATGATCAAGCCCATAAGGATCACAAGATGGAAAATAATCAAAGACACTAGATGTAGATTGGATGACAAGGGTGATAAAGGGAAATCATGAAGGTGCATGATAACTTTATCAAAATGGCTTGGTGGACCAAGGGGTACATGTCTACACATAAAGACAAGTAGACATGACCATTTCAAGTGGGAAGAATATTCAATGGAATCAATGACATCATATGACCTTCCTCGTCAATGGAATGAAGAATCATGTCGATGAGTAAGAATGGTCAGGTATTCTATTTAAAGAATCATGATAAGGATGAATGTCTATCATTGAGTTATTTGGTTTTATAGGTTATAAAGAGCACAAATAACTACACAAGGTTGAATATGGTAAATAATGGGGATAATGGTGGAGATAATTAGCAACCCTTATAGCGTGAAATAATCAATATGGTGAATGTACAGATCTATTAGATACTATAACATGTAATGGTGATAATTGAAGTACTATTAGATCAACAACAAGAGGAAAGAAACCCATAGCCTGACCTCAAGCCTAAAATATTACCTCTATATCAGTGAATAAGGTGAGAATTTCACTACACAAGATGCAGGGTTGGAGAAGATCACCATTGACCTATCTATGGAGGGAACCCTCACTGTCTAAGGGGATGTGTACTAAGGCAAAAAATAGTGGCACATATGTGAGAAAAAAACTAGAGGAGAGGGATGTAATAGTTTTGATAGGTGATTAGGGTGAAAGACCTAGAGCAAAATATGATTCTCATCTTTTGGGGATGAATGTAGAAGAGGAGAATAGAGTACACCATTTAGTAATTGATGAGATAGGGAATCTTACAGATGTTAGTTTAGGGAAAAATCAAGTATAAAGATGATTGATCACAAATCCAAAGTCACTAGACAATCAACCTAGTGCTTAGGTAGGAAAATAATGTATGTAGGGGCCTTAGGTGAAGTGTGGATATTCCAAAAACATTATATGTGCCATGTGACTCCTCACACCCTAAATAAAATATTGCATAGTTTTTTGTAAACATTTACAAAATGTGTTGGATGACATTGGTCAGTGTTATCATGCTTAAGGTTGTGTGGATACTTATGAATGTTATGATTATCATTATGATTGGTATGGTTATGGTTATTGTAATCTCACTTAATGTAAAAATAATGATTATCATTATTGAAACACTAGATGGTAAAATTCATGATGAAAACATCAACCAAACATATTAAAATAAGAATAGGGCATGATGTTTTGTTTTTGACAAAGACTAAAAATAGACCCAAAGTGGGATAAACTTAATGAATATAATCCCTTTAAATGATATGCATGAGAAATCATGAGTTGATAAAAAAAGGTTTTTTGATTACAAGGTGTCAAGTAAGCTCTAAATCCCCTTATTTATAGATAGTCTAAATGGAAGATGGGTGATAGGTGGTGTGAAGGTCAATGGGTGATATGCATGATAACCTCATGTGAATTAGTCTACCCCTTTTATATATGGCCTAAGATCGATCATAGACAAGTCCATGTCATATGCTAAATGTAGACTAATCAATGTGAGAAGTCTACATGTGAAATCTGATTATGGCTTCCAACTTATTACACTACTTGTGAGTTGATTGCATCTTTATATTTTGTTGTGATAGTGGGTCTTTTGCTTTATTGCTATATATGAGAAGTGGATCGATGCAAGAAGCTTCCAAGAAATTGATTTGCTTTTGACAAAGTCAACTTATCCAACCATCAAGGGATTGGTCTAAACTTATTAGAGTTAGTTAATGCTCTTGATAGCTTTCCTTCAAGGGATCATTCTACCTTATATTTAGCAATTTTTATTTTGTTTTTGGGTAGTTGTCCTTCAAGGGAATAGTCTGTAACGCTTAAGATATTAACCCAAGGAGGATTTTGGCATCCAAATTATTTATGGATGAAATGTTTTTAGACATGGATAAGTCTTATTAGGTTTAGAGGTTTATCTTTATGAAGGTAAAATTTTAATACAAAAAGTTTAATGATTTGAAAAGGTGTGATTCTTGAGAGACAATGACCATGGGATTCCATCTTTTTAAAGATGAAAAGTATCCATGAGAACCATGCTATGGGTAAATCCATTTTACCCACATTTATGATTATGTTATGACTATGATGGTTAATCACATGGTTCTATGTTGTAATTAATTATCCTCAAGAGTAGAGGAAAAAGATGGGTGAAGGTTGAAATCTTGTAATCAAGGGATAAGTTTAAGTTAGACAAAAGGAGTGAGCTTGATCCTTATTTAATAAAAAAATGGATGTAGATGCAAAGCATTGAGGAGCTTATGTTCTAGTTTGCCTTCGAGAGATGACGAATGATAAGTTCCTGATCCATACTTATGGGTAATGATGTAGGGTCTAAGACAATTGAAAGCAAACTTGCCTCATTTACTTTTATCTATGTTGGTCATGTGCTAGTTTTCGTTAAGGACAATGTCTTTGATATTGAATCCCCATTGTTTGAGGTACTTGTTATAAGAAAATTTGATATGCTCTTGATATCTATAGATGTGGGTGAGGGATGATAAATGATGATCATCAAGTAGCTCAAGTTGAGCTAAATGGTGATGACAAAAATCTTCCTTAAAAATATGCTCTTGCATAGATATGCAAAGAGAGGGGATTTGGAATTTAAGAGGCAAGACTACCTCTACTCCAAAGAATAGATAGAAAGGGGTAGCACCCATAGAGGTTTGAATTCTAGTGCGATATGCCCATAACTTGAATGAGATGTACAAGTGCCAATTCCATCTTGAAACACTCACAACTTTGGTTAGTATTTTGTTGAGGGTTTTATTAGAGGCTTTTGCCTATCCATTTGCTTATGGATGGTAAGGTGAAGAAAATATTAAATTGATGCTAAATGCATCACATAAGCCTTGGACTTAATTATTTTTTAAGGATTTACTATTATTGGTGATGATCTTATAAGGAACACTGAAGTAACAGATGATATGATGGTTGATAAAGTCGATAATATTTTTTGCTTTAGTTGAGATACAAGGAATAACTTCCACCAATTTGGTGAAATATTTGGTGGTTGTGATGATGGAGCTATGACACTATGAATAATGGTGGTTAATTTACCAAATGAGATCAAACCCCCATTAAGAGAAAGGCCAAAATTCTTTAAATACCTGGAGGCTATGAGCTAGCACATGATGTAAATTAGCATGTTGTTGACATTTAACACTCTTTTTTACATAATCATAATATTTTTGGTTGAGGGTGGGCCAATAGTATCCAAATAAAAGGATACATTTAGCGATTGTTAGGATGCTAAAGTATCTCCTACAGATCCCATCATATGTTTCCTTGATGGTATGGGAATATTCATGGCTATGTAGGTAATGAAGAAGGATATCATTGAAATCATATTTATAAAGGATTAACCCTAGTATGGTGTAATGAGAGGCACTCTAAACAAAGAATATTTGAGAATTCCTAGGTAGGTTGGGAGGAAATATGCCTAAGTTGAGGCAGTTAAGAGTTTTATCATACTAAATGTTGGGTGGGGATTCCTCCACACTACCAATGATAGGGAGATCAAATTGGTTATAGGAGGGAGTGGTAATAAAATGAATGGTGATAAGGATTTTATAATTGGAAGGTTGAGAAGGGATCTGGTAAGCAATGAAATTAATCATATCTATGAATTTATTGGTAGATCGAGGAACATATTAGACTATGTAATGTTTGAATGATGTTAAGATTTTGTCAACTAAAAGTTTATATTTTTGCAAGAAATCATTCTTACATTGATAGGATCCATTTACCTAGTTGATCACAAGTTGGAAATCACCAAATAAATGTATTTTATTAATTCCCAAGGTTAGAGGAGTTTAAAGACGTACCACTAGGGCTTCGTACTTAGCCATATTATTGGTGCATTCAATGTCAATTTTGAAGGAGAGAGGAGGGGGTTGATCATCAATAGGAATGAGAATAACTTTGGCACCCCCTCTTTGTTGGAACTTTGAGACATTTTTAACTTGGTCATTTGGTAGTTTATACCATCTTCTTGAAAAAGAGTCACAATAGACTCATTCAAAAAGGTAAGAAGAGGTGGTTGGTTGTTTGGTAAGTGGTCGGCAATGACCTACCCTTTAATGAACTTCTACTAGAGGAATTCAAGGTTGAATCCATCTAGGAGCATGAACCATTTAGGCATACACTATAATTTTGTATGGTTTAAAGTACATATACTTGAGTGGGTCAGTATTAGTGATGACATAGGTTTTATGGTTAAGAAGGTAGTGGTGGAGTTTGGTGGCCATGAAGTTCAATGCTATGTAGAGTTTCTTGGTATGTGTATATCGAATCTCATATTCTACAAGTGTGTAGATAATGTAGTATATGGATTGATATTTGTGTTGTAAATAGAGATGAATGTTATGTTATTCATATACTACATTATCATCTCTCTTTGTAGTACATTTCATGAAGAGAGATGATAAATCCAAGAAACTTTCTTGAAAGTACCCCAAAAATGCATTTTTTTGGATTAAGGTGAACATGATAATGGATGAGGCATTCAATTATGATTGTAATAATATTCAAGTGATATTTTTAGAGTTTTTATTTCTTGAGAAGTTAATCCATATAGTCTTCTAAAATCTTATGGATGATATCATGGAAGATATAAGTCATGGCACATTGGTAGGTGGCACTAGCATTCTTTAACCCAAAAGGCATGAATCTATAGTAAAAATTTCCATAAGGGGTGGTAAAGGTGGTTTTATGATAATATTTAGGAGTAATAAAGATCTGATTATAACCCAAAAACTTGTCCATGAGAGATAACATCTCATGGCCGATTGTCAGATCAACAAGCTAGTCAATGCTAGGTAGAGGAAAGCCATCCTTGGGGAATGTGAGGTTAAGGTCACAAAAGTCCACATAGATACGTATATCCCTAGTGAATTTAGTGATAACTAAGATATTCAAGACCCATTAGGGGTAGTCAATGGGTTGAATTAAGTTTACAAATAGGAGATGTTAAAGCTCTTCTTTGATGAGAAGGGCTATGTAAGGATAAATGCATCAAATTTTTTGTTTAATAGGCTTGTCATCACTATGAGTGATTATGTTATGGGTAGAAATGGTGGGGTCATCCCAAGAATATCAATGTAAGACTAAGTGAATGCTATGATTCAGTATTAGAGGAAAGAAGAGAAGTCTTGAAGTTCCTCACCATTTAGTGATTGGCCTAGTTTGACAATGTAGGGGTTGTATAGAGTGCCTAAATTGAAAACCATGGTGGATTCATTTGACATGGTTGATGCCTCAAGAGGAAAGGATTTATAGATATAATAATCCTCCATACTAAGGTAGGAACATTGTCTTGACATTGGATGGTGTTGATGGTAGGATAATCATTCTCTACCATTTCAGGGTATATGAGTGGAAGGACTTTGGTTTGGACACCCTTCTAGTAGATGAGAGGGCCTAAACTAATGGTATTAACTAGAAAAAAATCTAGGGGGGATGATGTTAGGATCTTTAGGTGGGGATAGTGGTTGGGTTGGTGAGGATGGGATATCTTCCTCCATAGTGGCAATGGGTTTGGGTGAATTGGTGGGTTCTTCAGGTGGTTCATACTCAAGGCCAAATGACTCATGAGGTTGCAAAGTTTTGATATGGGGTAACTCATGGGGAATTTATTTATAATGAACAAGGCCAAATGTTTTCCAAGCACATCTATAAAGATACAACTTAGAAAACTCTAGTTTTTTAAGATAGGAAAAGTTAGAGGTAAATGGTTGGACGAATAAAGTAGTGGTAGGGGATAGAAGTGGTCGATCAAATCTCCCATAAATGAAATTTGTTTGATGTTTAGGGAGCCCAAAGGGGATGATGGTCCCAATGTTAGGTTTATATTAAGGGTCACATATGAGATTCCCATATTCTTGGGGAGAAGAGAAGGCATCCAAGGCTAAGAGTCTATATTCCCTAATGGAAAGATGTTGGAATGTGGTTTCCATGGGGTTCTCTATAGGAATCTAGGAAGAAGGGATAGATGAACTGGTAGAATCTTAAACAACATTTGGTGTGGAAGTGTCAAAAGTTTTAGTTCATGGGGTTATGTCATTAACATATGGTTATGAGGTGGATGGAGGAAGAAGGATGTCATTACGCTGATATGTCATATTGCAAGATGTGAAAGGACTAGGGTCAGCTTAGATAGTCACAACTTGCCCTTTGTGCTCAAATTTGACACATTGATGTAAGGTGAAATGGATCAAATCATGGTAAAAATACAAGGTCACCCGAGTAAAACATTATATTGAAATTGTCATTATACAATATAAAAAATTTAGGGACCACTACAGGGTCCTACATAGATATGGAGGACAAGTATGCCCAAAGTAGTAGCTATGGTATCATTTAAAGAATGAAGGACTAATATGCTTTCAAACATGATGTTCATGGGTAAGTGAAATTGGTCATAGGTGTGAGAATAGATACTATTTATGTTGGATCCTCCATAAATCATCACCCTTTTGATGTGAATTTGATTAATGTATGCCATAATGAAGAGGGGGGATCAGGATCCTCTAAATGAATAAAAGGTATTTCTAATTCTTTGAAGGTGATAAGGTTGGAAGTTTTAAGGGTACTAACAAAGGTAGAAAGAGGTTTAGGTTCATTAGGTTAGAACTTGATGGATTAAAAGGCTTATATGAGTGTTTGGCAATGATGGGGAGAGGTAGATACTAACTTATATAGCCTCATTTTTGCTAGAGTTTGGTGAAGTTGCTTAAGGATAGCTTTTTGGATAGATATTATATATGGGTTAGGGTATCGAGGGTTATATGTGAGGAAACCCAAGATAGACACCTTGGGTTTATTTGAAGATAGAGATGGTTGGTTATTGTTTTCTTAGGAGTTCAGGGAGGGATATGTCTAAGGAATAGATGTTTTAGCCTTCCCTTTATCCTTCTGTTGGGCCCAATATTAGGTAACCATGTGAAAAGTATGGATAAGGAGGTTCATTGGACTATGTGGTTTCTTTGGTTCCTCCTCTTTACTTTTGGGTGAGACTAAATATTGGATGGGTTGAGTTGGTGGTTGGATTGGTAATGCAGATGAAGGAGGTTTGTCTGATAATAAATCATCATCTTCATACAGGCTATGAACAAGTGCTTAGAGAGATTTAAAATTTTGTGTCATGTTTCATGCCCTATGGTATGCACATATAAAGTTATCATTGAACCAAGAGGGTTTTGTGCATGGAGTTTCAAAGGGTTTGTTGGGTGGTAAACTCAAGGAAGAAGTTTGAAATACTTGAGAACGCTTAACTAAGATTTACCTAAGGGTGGTAAAGGTTTAATAATTTTTGTTTTGGGTGTTGAAGTAGAAGGTTTTATGGGCATAGGCTTTGTGGTAGGTGTCTTGGTTAAAGTGGTATGCTTGGTTTATGGTTTTGGTTTAAGAAAGATGGTTGACGAGCTGGAGGTAGAGGAGGCCAAGGTAGCTAACTTAGGAATTATTGGTGTAGTGAAGAAAGGTGTCTTAGAAAGCAAGTATGAAGGTGTGACCAATAAAAGTCATGGTGTTTTTGTAAACATTATGGACTTCATATTTAAGGTAGAGGGATTAGGACCCAAAATGGAGGGAAAGGTTGAGGGAGGTAAAATTTGAGGTTTTGGACCATTTAGTGATTTTACTTCTTTAGTTGTTTTAGTTGTTGGTTTTGGATGAGATTTAGTCACTTTAGTTGTCTTGGTTGGTTTAGGTGTTTGTGGGTCAATTAATTTGGAGGAGGTTTTGTTTGGTTGGGTAGAGGTTTTAGCTATTTTAGAAGGGCTAGGTTGGTCTACCAAAGAAGGGTTTATAAGTTCTAGTTTAGTTCCCTTACCTTTGTCTTGACCTCTGACAAAAGGTTCCAAAATTAAAGATTAGGTGGATGAAGTCATCTTCTCTTGGGAGATTGCTTCCAAGGAGGGGGTGGATGGTTTTGTGATAGGGAAGGTAGGTGTGGTTTCTTCCAATGGAGGTTTGGGTATGGTGGCTTCCTTTTTTTGTGTGTTCAAAGGAATAGAAGGCAATTTTTTTCTTCTATTAGGGGAATGGGGAAAGAGGTGATTAAGGTAATGTTTTATTCAATAATGGCTTCATCAGTAACCGCATTAATAATATGTTCCTCATGAGATGGGTCTTGTTTATTATCATGATAAGGGGTAGAAGGATCGTGATTAGAAAAAGGCTTATGGAATATGTCAAGGGCCTAGTTCGGTGGTGCATTGGGATTATCCAATGTAAGCTCCCCCTTATCCATAAGGGATTGAAAGGTATTTTAAGGTGTTACACCTATTGATGTCATGTCATATGACTCGATGAAAGGTGTGATGGTCATTATCATTATACCAACCCGGTATGGGGAAAGAAGCATCAAACTATTGGGGTGGTTTAATTGGTGGAAGTTGGATGATATTGTTTTTTAGTAACTTTTATAAAATATAAGGACAGGGATCCCCAAGTGGAGTTAATTTCTTATGATTATTCTATGTTTGGTTCATTTGGTTTTGATTTGAATAATTAGATGATTCAAAGGTTCGGTTCCTTGGGTTTTATTGGTTGGTAGATGGTAGTGGTATGGCTTTGAGGATAATGGCATTGGTGGTTGCTTTATTTTTAGTGTTGGGATTGGTTTGCTTATTTGGTTTGGAAGAAAACAACTCATTGAGTTTTTAAGTTAAGTTCTTACTCTTCAATTTTAACCTTCCTTCCTCAACAATGGCTTTGTTCTCTATTTTATGAGCCATGGTAAAAGCTTCATCAAAGGTCAAAAATATTTAGACATGTAATGTGGATGAAATATGTTTTGCACATGCCTGGGTGAAGAGATATATAATCTCAAGTTGAGGAAATGAAAAGGAAAGCTGGTTGATTAGGCTCCTTTAATGAGCCACAAAATTGGCAATAGATTCATCTTCAAATTATCAAATGGAGTAGAGGTTGGTAATAGAAATTTTATTGGATATATTGATCAAAAAGTGATCCAAGAGATTTTACGCTAATTAGGTGAAAGAGAGGATGGAATGTTTGGGTATGACATGATACCAATCCAATGATAGTCTGGATAATAACATAGGAAAGGTATGGAGGAGAAGAACATCATTATGGGAAATCAAGTAGCATGAATGCCTAAATTCTCTTAAATGTTGTTAAGGCTCTTGTTTACAGTTAAAATTGGTAAATTTTGGATGTTCGCACTAGGCTAGATAAGGTCTGATGGGGACCAAAGGGTGAATAGGCTCATTGAAAATTTGATCATAGGATAAGAGATTATGGGCTCTATAAATGGATGACTCAAGGGTAGTCATCTTGTCTATGATCAACTTCATAAAGTCTGCTTGAGGTTTTTTGGATGCGTAGTTATATGGTATGTTTTGTTGAGGTTGGGAAATGTGTGAATAGCTAGTAGATGGTTGAGATGACTCAACATATTGATATGTGGTCTTTGGAGGTTAGATGGAAGATATATATATATATTGGTATGTGGATGTTAATGGTTAGGTAGAGGTAGATGTTTGGATAGAGGGTATATGCCCTTATGGGTTATGAAGATAGCTAAAAGTTGTGTGTTATGTCATAGTGATGGTTGGGTTAGTGGTTGTTGGAAGGGTGGTGACTCTTGTGTTGATTGGTGGTAACATGGAGGGTATGGAGACCATAAAATTTGGAAGTGAGGTAGTTTTTAATGGATTTAAGTTAACTAGAGGAAGATAGGTAGCTCTATAATTAGTCACTCCTATTATGGGGGAATGAGTAATAAGAGGTATAAGGGTAGTGGTAGTTTGGGTTGGTAGATTAGTTTAGAGGGATTTGTTGCTTTATGATAACATTTAGGAAATTAAAGGTTTAGTAGTTATTATGGTAGTTTAGGTATTCCATATGAAGTGGAGAGGCATGCCATAAGGCAAATCTATGGGTGGGGTCAAAACTAGGATTTGGTAAGATGTGGTTGTCAAGTAGTGTTGTAAGGTTGCATGATTGTTGTTTAAGAAAGTGGAAAAATATGCATCTCTGAGGACTACCCAAGTAGGACTTCCTAGAATGTGAGGGGAGTTTATGGGTTCAAAAATGTGTTTCATATATGAAGAGATGGAAGTTGGTGACAATTGATTTGGTGGTGGGTTTTGGTCCTTGAGGTCTTTTTTCTATTAGCGAGTGAGAACCATATGAGAAAATAAGAAAAGGATGATACATTATCACACCTAAAACAAAGAGAAATTAAAAAAAGACTCAAGACAAATAATACATTCACTAAAATTGCATTAAACCCTAGTATCCCTTTTAATCTCTCTTTTGGCTTATGCCTTAGAAAAGTGTAAAGATGAAATTGGTTTGAATAAGTCTTAAACAAGGTAGTATATGTTTCATTTTGGGTTATGTTTAGGTACTCAATAAATGTCTATATGAGTTCAAGCATGTGGCCTAATACTTGTAACTTGTTCCCCTCACATCATAATCCAATAACTAGTGTAGGTGCTTAGCCAATATGTATCAATTTCCAAAGTTTATACTCAACCAAAAAATTAAGTTGGTTATTCCCTCAGTGATTAAATCCAAGTAAGATAATCAAGATAAGGTAAGGTGAACCACTAGGTGATAAAATCCTAGTTGGGTCTTGTCTCAAGTGTGTTTTGATGTCTTTTTGTAAAATTGGTTTGGTTTATGTAACATTTTTGAACTATGATTAATTCATAATGCTTTTAATTAAACTAGGTGAGCTAAAATCAAGCAAGCAGTCAATAGATGTGCTCAATTTTAACCAAAAGATTTTTTTTGATTTATTTTAATGAAGATAATAACAACTAAAATTCACTTAAATTCAACATTAAAATTCAATCCTAATCCTAAGATGAATTCTTTTTTATTTCTTTATATAAATGCAATAAATTTTTTTAAAAAAAAAATGCAACTAAAACTCTTTTTTTTCTTTTTTTGGTAAAGAAATAAGCTTAATTTTCTAAGAATTAAAATAAATGAATTTCATTAATGTAATTATAAATTTTATAAAACATATAAGAACCTAATCAAACTCAAGGGTGGACTATCAGGCATGCCAAAATGTTTCTATCTATTTTTCGCTTTTTCTTAAGTGTGAAAAGAAGAAACTAGTTAAGAAGGGTGTGTAGAAGAATACCTATTGAATGCACACATATTTAATCCATAATTTGTGAGAACTCATATTTATCTAGGTAATATTAACATGTAATAATAAATCACTACCAAAAATCTTTCTAGTTAGACAAGTAGTTGGGTGGATTGTCTAGTGTGAGCTAGATCTTAGAAGTGAAAGATTTCTAAAAGGTTGTCGATCCACCTAATTTTAACACTTAATTTTGTGAGTAAAAAATAAAAATATTTTAATTCAAAATATAAAATAACTAAAATTAAAAATAGGTAAATAATAACAAATAACTAAATTAAGACAATAAATTTAAGTGCTTTTAAAATAATGACTAAATAAAGCAACTAATGCTGAAAATTAGTCAAAAGGTTATGGTTTTGGTTTGGAAATTTAACAAGGGATTAAAGAAAGATGGTTTGGTTGGTTGATAAATGGTTAAGATAATAAAAATATAAAGTTTCAAATGGGATAAATGGGTGAATGGTTGATGAGGTAAGAAGGTAAGTAGTTAAGATGGCAAAGGGGGAAGAAGATAAGGTGGGTAAAAATGGCAAAGGTGTGAATGGATAAAAGATGGCAAGATAGCAAATAGATTGAGATAATGAAATGTAAAAGGGAGAAAATGGATAAGTGGGGATGAAGAGAATAAAAATCCAAGGGGATGATAAAATGAAATTGAATAAACAAAATCAAATGTTACCTTCTAAGCTTGAAGAAGAATGTTCTTGTTGTTGATGATGTTGTTGAAGAAGTCTTAAGGTAATTTCGGTAGAGCTTCGTTTCTTTGAATTTTTTTCCTCCAAGATGTGGATGACATTCAAAATATTTACTTCCTTCAAATACCTATAACAAGATATTAATAACCAAATACTAACTTCTAACTTAACCTTGGGTGAAGGAGAGGGGGCTATTTATAGCATTTATTGTGAAGAATCATGCCAAAAGAGGGAATAGTAGAAGTATGGCACTATTTTACATGTGGTGCATGAATGAGTAAAAATATGAGGTTGGTGGGATTACCACATTTATCATGGGTCTCCCATTTAGGTTGGTGTGTCTCCCACCTTGCACATAAATCCAATTTTGAATGAGAATCATGCACATAGGTCTAAATGAGGCCAAAGACTTTTCACCACCCTTTCTTGTCTTCATCCAAGTACTTAAAGAGATTCCCCACAAAATATGGCACCATTTTCCATGTGGTGCATGAATGAGTCAAAATATTAGGTTGGTGGGATTCCCACCTTGATCATGGGTCTCCCATTTGGGTTAGTGTGTCTCCCACCTTGCACATGAATCCAATTTTGAATAGGAATCATGTACATGAGTCTAAATGAGTCCAAAGACTTTTCACCACCCTTTCTTGTCTCCATCCAAGTATTTAAAGATATGTCACACCAAATGTGGTGCCATTTTCTATGTGAGTGCATGAATGAGTCAAAATATGAGGGTGGTGGGATTCCCACTTTGATCATGGGTTTCCCATTTGGGTTAAAAAGTCAAAAATGGGTGCCCTTTGTCTTTTCCAAAGCATTAAAGAGGTAGGTATTTCATTTTCAAGGCCAATTTCATGTGTGAATGCAAAATACATGTTGAATGATGGCCCTTTAAGTGTAAATTTACCATATTTTAAGGGGGACCATTATGATGCTTAAATGAGGTCATTAAGCACCTTGGGAAAGGGTCCCAAGTGGGCTATGATGTCCCACATCAAGCCACCTCACTTATAAGCCATGTCACTTTTCATATCACCTCCCAAATCACCTTCAATGTCACTTGTAATGTCACATGCCATGTCACTTGCCATGTCATAATGAATAGTGATAGTGAATAGTATTTTTGAATAGTGCTTTAAAATAATATTTTTGAATAATTTGATGTGAATAGGAGAATAGTGATTTGGTTAGGTTAAGAGCTGTTGGTTAAATGTTTAGAAGGTTTAGGGGGTCTTTAGGGGGTCTTGAGGCATTTAGTCATTAAAAACTTTAAGTTTGCAGTTATTTAGTGTTTACAAATAAAGGGAACACATTCCTTGGAGTGAATCAAAGGTCATCCAAATAATATGTATTGGAATTCTCCTTCCACCTCATATAAGAGTTTAGGGAGTATGTGGGGTCCTAATTACATATGAAGGATGATGGTTCCCAAGGTAGTGGCCATAGTGTCATTAAAGGATCATAGGACTATTATGGATTCTAACATGATATTATCTAATACATTGAGCTCATCATAAGCATAGGAGGATATGATGTTAATGCTAGATCCCCCTTCAATCATCACCCCTTTGACATGGGTTTGGTTGATTTATGTGGTAATAAAGAGTAGGGGATCTGGGTCCTTAGGGTGGATGGAAGGTATTTATAAATTCTTAAAGGTGACAAGGTTAGAATTTTAGAGGGCACCAAAAAATGTAGCTAGAGGTTAAGGTTCATTGGATTTGACCTCAATGGATTAAAAGGCCTTTATGAGTGCTTGGCACTGATGCGGAGATTTAGAAATCAACTCGTACAAGCTCATTTTTGTTGAGGTCTACTGAAGTTGCTTAAGGATATGTTTCCAAATAGATATTGCATATGGGTTGGGGTATTAAGGTTTAGATTGGGGGGAACCTAAGACACCCAGCTTAGCTTTGCTTAAAGATGGAGATGGTTGGGTGTGGTTTTCTTGGCAATGTGAAGAGGGGTAAGTCTAATTAATGGACACCTTAGCCTTCCTCTTACCCTTTTATTGTGATCTAGTGACCATGTTGATAGTATGGATAGAAGGAGAGGGTGAGGTAGTAAAGTGTTCAATCTCATCTTCATTCTTAGATGAGAGTGGAGGAGTGGGTAAGCATTGGGTAGGTACGGTTGTTGTTTGGGTTGGTATGGGTGATATAAGAGGTTCATCTATTAATAGATCATCCTCCATCTCATAAAGGTGGTAGATGAGAGTTTCGAGAGCTTTGTAATTATCTATATCATGTTTGGGTGTCCTATGGTATAAATAAATCAAATTGTTATTGAGTTATGATGGTTTGGGACGTGAAGGGTCAAAGGGTTTGATGGGTGGTAAGCTCAATAAAGAGGTTAGTAGTAACTATTGGAGAATGGCTAGGTAAGACTTGGTAAAGGGTGATAAATATTTAGAATTTTTTGTTTTAGGTGTTGAGGTAGGAGGTTATTTGGAAGTAGGTTTGGTGATAGGTGTATTAGGTAAAGTGATATGCTTGGTTGATGGTTTTGTTTTAGGTAAGATGGTCGACGAGCTAGTGGTGGATGATGGTAAGGTAGGAAACCTAGGTATTTTTGGTGTAATAAAGATAGATGCATTAGGATGTAAGTGTGAAGGTGTAATCAATAGAGGTGGTGGGGTTTTGGTAAAAATAATGGGCTTCATGCTCAAGGTAGAGGGATGAGGACCCAAAATGGAGGGTAAGGTTAAGGGAGGTAAAATTTGAGGCTTTGGGTCTTTGGATGGTTTTTACTCTTTTTTTTTAGTTTTTGGTTTGAGAGGGGGTTTGGTTACTTTAGTTATCTTGATGGGTTTAGGTGTTTTAGGGTCAGTTAATTTAGAGGAGGTCTTGGTTGGTTAGGTGGAGGTTTTGCTTGGTTTAGAAGGGTTATTTTGGTTTGACAAAGAAGGGGTTAGAGGCTCTAGTTTGGTTCCCTTACCTTTGTCTTGGTTTTTGATGAAAGGTTCCAAAATTAGAGGTTTGGTGGGTGAAGTTATCTTTTCTTATGAGACAGCTTCTAAAGATGGAATGGATGGCTATATAATAAGGGAGATAGGTGTGGTAACCTCTCTTGAAGGTTTGGATATGGTTACTTCATCTATTTGGATGTCAAAGAGGGAAGAAGGTAACTATATTATTTCAATAAGTGTAGAGGGCTTAGTAGATTGGTGAATGGGTTTTTTATCAGTGTGTCAAGAACATGTTAATGGTATATGTGTTAGGAGAGCATTTCACATTTTTACTCTTATTTTTAGTGGGATCATGGTTTGGAAAAGGTTGGGAAGTACATTGGGGTTGTCTAATGTAAGCTCCCCCTTGTCAATGAGGGATTGGACAAGGTATTTGAAGGTATTACACCCATTGATATCATGTCTTATGACTCAGTGAAAGGCATAATGGTCATTTTTGTTATACCAACCCATCATAGGGTGAGAAGCATCAAACTATTAGGTTGGTTTAATTGGTGGAAGTTAGATGATATTAGCCTTTAATAACTTTTCCCAAATAGAAGCATAGGGTTCCCCAAGAGGAGTTCATTACTTCTGATTATTCCATGTTTAATTCCTTTAGTTTTGGTTTAAATAATTAGAGGAGTTGGAGGTTTGGTTCTTTGGGGTTTATTGGTTGGTAGATGGTGGAGGTATAGATTTTAGGACAATAGCATTGGTGGTTACTATTTATTTGGTATTGGGATTGGTTTGGTGGTTTGGTTTGAAAGAAGAGGGCTCATTGGGTTTATAATTTGAGTTCTTGTTCTTTAACTTTAACTTTCCTTCATTAATGGATATATTCTCTAGTTTGTGATCCATGGTAAAAGCTTCATCAAAGATCTGGAAGCTTTGGACACATAATGTGGATGAGATATGCTTGGCACATACTTGAGTAAAGAGCTTTATAAGTTTGAGTTGAGGCAAGGAAAAGGAAAGTTGGCTAATTAAGTTCCTCTAATGAGCCACAAAATTGGTAATAGACTCATCCTCAAATTGTTAGATGGAGTAGAGATTGGTAATGGAAAATTTCATCGATATATTGATTAAAAAGTGATCCAAGAAGTTTTGGGCTAGTTGGTTAAAGGATAAGATGAAATGTTTGGGTATGGCACTATACCAATCCAATGTTGGTTTGGATAATGGCATAGGAAAGGTATGAAGGAGAAGAGCATCATCATGGAAAATCAAGTAGAATGAATGTCTAAATGATCTTAAATGTTATTGAGGGTCTTCCTTACTATTAAACATGGTAAATTTTGAAAGTTTCCACTGGGCCAAATAAGGTTTGATAGGGACTGAAGGGTGAATAGGCTCATTACAAATTTAATCATAGGATAAGAGATTATGGACTCTGAAGATGGATGACTCAAGGTTAGTCATCTTGTCCATGATCATCTTCATGAAGTCTATTTAGGTTTGAGTACCCAGGAGGTTGTAAGCTACATATTATGATGGTGGTTGAGAAACATGTTGATAGTGGGTAGAAGGTTGAGAGTTTACCACATATTGGTATGTGGATGCCAATGGCTAGGTAGGATTGGGTGGTTGGGTAGTGGACATGTACCCTTTTGGATTATGGAGATAACCAAATGTCACTTGTTGGGTATGAGTGGTAGTTGGGTTAGTGGTCAATGGAAAGGTAGTTACTTTTCTAATAATCAATTGTAACATGGAGGGTATAGACACCACAATTATTTGAAGCAGAGTAGTGTTTGATGGGTTGGATGTAACTAGAGGTAGATGGGTAGTGCTAGAGGTAACCACTCATATTGTGAAGGAGTGATTGTTAGGTGGGATAAGGGAAATGGTAGTTTGGGTTGGTTGATTTTGAGTTTTAACCTCAAGGGGGGTGTTATTCAATGATAGGGCTTGGGTAACTAAAGGTTTAATATTTCCCATGGTAGTGTATGTACTCCCCATGAGGTGGAGAGGCATGTCATAAGGTGGATCTACATGTGGGCTCAAAACCAATATTTGGTAAGATGTAGTTCTAAGCTTGTTGGAGATATTGTCATTAATGTCAAAGGTCTAGAATTATTGGTGATATAGGCCCCATTGAATTTAATGGTGTTTCTAATATTCATATCATGGATAATGTGTGTTAATATTTATTTAATATTAATGAATATATTTTTTGTTACATATAAGTCAAAAGAGGGTCCATGGAGAAGTCAAAGAGTCATGGGGTAAAAGATGAAAGAGGAATGAGATGCATTTTCTCATGAAGAGTCATCTTGAGGAATTCCAAGAGTCACCATGTGAAGACAAAAGAGGTATGGCACATTTTTCCATGAAGAGACACTTTAAGGATTTTAAAAAGTCATCAAGATAAAGACAAAAGAGGAAAAGATGCTTTTACTTATGAAGGGTCACCATATGACTTTTCAAATGCAAGGATACAAAGGGTCATGCAAGTTTGGTGCCATTTTCCATAAGGATTGAAGGGTCACAAAGGATGAAGGCCAAAGGTTATTTGGAAATCTATAAATAAATTCTTGAAAAGCCATTTGTAATATGCAAAAGAGTGCATGGTTTGTATTTGTTTTCAAAGAGAGAAAAGAAGGAGATATTATAGAGTTGTATCATTTGTTGAGTAAACAACATTGAGAGATAGTTGTGTTTATTACACAAGAGGGGTTGGTGCTCCTATGGATTGGTGCTCTTATGGGTTGGTGCTTAGCAAAGGGGTTGGTGCTCCTACAAGTTGGTGCTTGTGAACTTTGTATTTTGAGTTGGTGATCATTCATATATTTGAGATTTTTCTCCATGGTTTTTCTCACTTTGGGTTTCCATGTAAAAATTTGGTATCTCTCTCTCTCTCTCTCTCTCTCTCTCTCTCTCTCTCTCTCTCTCTCTCTCTCTCTCTCTCTCTCTCTCTCTCTCTCGTGTGGTGCAAATTATTATTTCAGTTTTATTGCATATCTTGAATGTATGATTGAGTGGCTAAAGAAAATTAATTAGATTAAGTAAATGATATATAATATATTGATTCACCCCTCCCTTTTAGTATATTTCATGCTTAATAATTAATATTAGAGCAGGTTCTTTTTGAAAAAGTTTTACAGCTTGAAGGATGATTAGGAAAGCATGATGGTTGGATCACATGAAGGACTTTCTATAAATAAGGCACCTTTGTTTGATGGGATGAATTATGTTTTTTGGAGCATAAAGATGAAGACTTATTTTATGGCCCTTAGATTTGAAATATGGTAAGCAGTGGTGGAGGAATATGAAGAGCCACAGACACTTGTAACTACTTTGATAGAAAATAATGCTAAAGCTTTAAATGTTATTTTATGTGGTTTATGTGAATCAGAATTTGTTAAAGTTATGTAATGTAAATCTACTTATGAAACTTGGGTAAAACTTAAGAATATTTACAAAGGTGATGGAAAGGTTCAAAAAGCTAAGCTTTAGACTTTCAGAAGATTATTTGAGAGTTTGAAGATGGAAGAAGAAGAAAATATAGAAAGTTATCTCTTGTAGGTTGATCAAATAGTCAATCAGATTCAAGGTCTTAGAGAAAATTTAGAAGATTCAATTGTGGTTCAAAAGGTTTTGAGATCTCTACCATTGAGATATGATGTAAAATTTTTAGCAATTGAAGAGATGAAGAATTTAGCCAAGCTAAAGACTGATGAGATTTATGGTATTCTTATGGCATATGAGATGTGGACTAAATAAGATAAACCTTCAAAGAGAGAAGCAACTTTGAAGACATCAAACAAAGAGAAGGCTAAAATTAAAGAATTAAGTGATAATTCTAGCGATGATGAAGATGACAGTGGAGCTCTATTCATTCATAAGCCAAAAAAGGCACAGGTAAATATCAAGGAAAATTACCTTTTAAATGTTATAATTGTGTATATATTGGATATTTTGTAGCTAAATGCCCAAATAAGGGTAATGATGACAATGAAGAAGGAAATTCTGCATACAAGAAGAATTTAAAAGGCAAATTCAAGAAAGGATTCGAGAAGAAGAGTTTGTATTCTAAAGATCCTAGCTTAGCCGAAGATAATGGAGTCAGTGACTCAAAAGAAGTGATTCTATTCATGGCCAAACATGAAGATTCCTCTGCAAGAAAAATTATAGATGATCAAGAAGAAGAATAGGATGAAGCTAAAGTGAATCTAGATGGAGAACTCATTTGTGCCTTAGAAGAGTTAAAATCTCATGAAAAGAAGAATTTAAGAGTAAAGCTCCAGATCGCGAAAAATGAAAAAGAGTCAAAGGAAACAATTGAAGATCTACAAGTACACTTTGAAAAAGCCAAGAAGAATGAAGAAGATATAATGGCATAGTTGAAAATAGTAAGTAAATAATGTGAAAGGTATGTTATTGAAATTTATTCTTTAAAAGTAGATCTAAATATAACAATCAATGATAGAGTAGATAATGATTCAAAATTTAAGAATAACACTAATATGTTGAATAAGATATTAGAAAATCAAAGATCAATTTCAAATAAGATATGTATTGGATTTGAAAAATATAAAATGAGGTCACTAATTTCATAGACAAGGAAAAAGAAAAGAGCTATGTTGAAGCTCTTACAAAAGAAGAAATAAAAAGGGAAATAGAGGACATCTCAAATAAAGAAGGTTGGAGGGAATAGAGCTACAAAAGACAATCAGGTTAGATATACATAAATATGTCCTATTTTTATGGTTACTATTTTTATTGTAATGGATATGGTCATAATATATTAGAATGTTGAAAAATATCTAATAGTTTTAGAAATAAAGAGAAGGAAAGTCATGCTAATTTAAGTAGAAGCCACAACTCTTTTGCTCCTCTATCAGGCTTTAATGAAGAGGCCATAATATGTTACAAGTGAAACAACATCAAATACATAGCACAATACTATAGAATCATGTTTGAGTCAGTTAAGAAGGACCACAGTTTCAAGGCTCTATTCATCAAGAAGAAAGTTCAGACATGTTCATGGCAAAAGAAACAACCTAAAACATCTTGTTGATGCAGACTGCTTTGCATGCAAGAAATGAAGAAAAGTCATGGTTCATTAATAGTGGATGTTCAAGGTACATGACAAGAGACAAGATAAATTTTATAAACTTGAAGAAGATCAATGGTGGCATAGTGAAATTTAGAGACAATACTACTACCAAAATTGTTGGAAAAGGTACACTAAGTTTGGATAATGGTAGAACTAAAACTAAAAATGTTTTGTATGTAGAAGGTCTTAAGCATTATATATTGAGTGTAAGTTAAATGTGTGATCATGAGAACACACTTAAGTTTAATGTAGAAGGTTATGAAATTAGAAAAAAATATTCAGATATGTTGGTTGCAGATGCTCAGAGAACAGGAAATAAATTATATATGCTATCAGACATCAAGGGTCAAAGATGTTATTTGAGCTAGATTGAAGAAAGTTGGATATGGCACAGGAGAATGGGGCACATAAATTTTGAAAATCTTATAAACATTAACAAGAATTAAGCAATCACAAATCTTCCAAATATTACAAAGCGATCTGACACACTTTGTGAACCTTATCAACATGGGAAGCAGGCTAGAAGGCAGTTCAAAACAAAAGAATACTCAACTACTCAAATGCTAGAGCTTGTTCACATTGATATATGTGGACCTATGAGAACTCAAATTAATCAAGGTGATAATTATTTCATGTTGCTTATTGATGATTTTTCATGTATGACTTGGGTAATGTTTTTAAAGAAAAACTCATAAGCTTTCAGACATTTTAAAGCATTTAAAACACTAGTTGAGAATGAAACCAGTTTGAAGATTAAGTGTCTAAGATCATATCAAGGAGGAGAATTCATGTCAAATAAATTTATTGAGTTTTGTGAAGACCTTGGAATAAAGAGACATTATTTAGCAGTCATAACTCCACAACAAAATGTATTAGTTGAATAAAAAAATAGAACAATTCAGGAGATGGCAAGGACAATGTTAAATGAATCTAAGATAGTAAATAAATATTGGAGAGAGGTAGTTGCTACAATAGTGCATATTCAGAATAGATCATTATTGATAGTCAATAGTGACAAGACTCCTTATGAGCTATGGAAAGACAAACTAGCAACAATTGATTATTTCAGAGTTTTTAGCAGCAGATGCTTCATAAAGAGAATCGATAAAAAACTTGACAAGTTTGAATCCATAGTAGATGAGGGTATATTTATTAGTTATTATTGCAAAATTAAAGCTTATAAATGTTATAATAAAAGAACCAATTTTTTTTTTAAAGTGCAAGTGTCAAGATAAAAGAAGAAGGAACACAAAGAATTAGTGATCCTATAGACATTCCTAAAATCATTAAAGAGAAAGGTTTTGAAGAATCAGATGTGATGAGAAGGAGAAAAAGGGAACCAAAACTCCATCCAAATATGTTTAGAGAAATCATAATGAAAGTGACATCATCAGGGACATAAATGAAGGAATTCGTATTAGAATAATGATGGTAAGTGAATCTGAGCAAGTTAATTTATCTTTGTTATCCAAAAGTCAGCCTAAAACTTTTTCAAAAGATAGACATGATAAGCATTGGGTTAAGGCTATGTATGAAGAATTAAATCAGATATAAAAGAATGATACTTGGAAATTAGTTCCTAGACCAAAAGATCATAATGTGATAGGAATAAAATGGGTTTATAGAAATAAGTTGAATGAAAATGGAGAAGTAACCATAAATAAAACAAGATTAGTGTGTAAAGGATATGCTCAGATTGTGGGAATAGATTTTGAAGAAAGTTTTGCACTAGTGGCAAGGTTAGAGGCTATTAAATTTTTTCTTGCATATGTAGTGTTTAAAAATTTCAAAGTGTTTTAGATGGATTTCAAATATGCCTTTCTGAATGGGAATCTAGAAGAAGAGGTCTACATTGAGAATCTTGAGGGATTTATTATCTCAAATATTAATAGTCATGTATGTAGATTGAGGAAAGCATTGTATGGATTGAAACAAGATCCCAAAGCTTGGTATGCAAGATTTAATAAGTACCTTCAGGATCAAGGTTTTAAGAGAGGATTTGATGATAGTAATCTCTACATCAAAACAAAAGGTGAGCATCAATTTATTGTTGTGGTATATGTTGATGATATCATTTTTGGAGGAAATATTGAAAAGAGAAAAAAGAATTTTATGATAATATGAAAAAGGAATTTGAGATGTCTATGCTTGCAGAATTATCATTTTTCTTAGGATTACAAATATTTCAGTCAGATAAAGGAATTTTCATATCTCAAAGTAAATATGCCAATTAAATGTTAAAGAACTTTGGTTTTAAGGATTGTGGACCAGTTGGGACACCAATGTGTATAGGAAATAAGGTGAGCAAGGATGAAGATTCACTTGTTACAGATCAATATTTATATAGATCTATGATTGGTAGTCTTTTATATTTGACAACATCAAGGCTAGACATCATGCATGCAGTAAGTATGGTTACAAGATATCAGCCATCTCCAAAATATAGTCATGTTTAGTTGGTGAAGAAAATATTTAGATATATCAGGGGGACATTGGATTATGGATTATGGTATCCCATAGGTAGAGATTTCACTTTGGTTGCTTATACAATTTCAGATTGGGGAGGGTGCTTAGATGATAGAAAGAGTAAAAGTGAAGGAGCTTTCTTCCTTGGTGCTAGCTTAGTATTATGGCTAAGCAAAAATCAGAATTTAGTATCACTTTCTATAGCTAAATAAAAATATATTAAAGTATTATTGTGTTATACTCAAGTGCTTTAGATAAAGCAAACTTTGGAAGATATCAAGGTAAAGTATGATGAACCTATTTATACTTTTTGTGATAACACAAGTGCTATAAATATTTTGAAGAATCTAGTGTGCATTCAAGAACAAAACACATTCCCATTAGATATCACTTCTTGAGAGAGTAGGTTGTAGATCAACATGCTAAGATGGAGTATATTAGTACTACAGAGTAGATTGTAGATATTTTCACAAAGGCACTACCAAAAGACACATTTGAGTATATGCAAGAGAAGTTGGGAGTAATTTATTTTACTTCTAACCATTAAGGTTCAACATTAGTTGAGGGAGATCTAAGTGTTAGCTCTAGGTAGGCCCTTTTACATTGATGTCAAAGGGGGAGAATAAAAGGTACAGGTATAGGTGCAGAAATAGATACAAGGAACAAATATAGGTTGTTACAGTAAGGAGGAGTTATTGTATATTTTTAAGATGGCAGTATGTGTAAGTTTCAAGATTTGGTAGTTTCATTTTGAGGTTTCCATCAATGACAAAGGGGGATATTGTTGTAAATATTATCATTGATGTCAAAGGTCTATCATTATTGTTGATATAGACCCCATTGCATTTAATGGTGTTTCTAATATTCATATCTTGGCTAATGTTTTTTAATATTTATTTAATATTAATGAATATATTTTTGGTTGTATATAAGTCAAAAGAGGGCCCATGGAGAATTCAAAGAGTCACGGGGTAAAATATGAAAGAGGAATATGATGCATTTTATCATGAAGAGTCATCTTGAGGAATTCCAAGAGTCACCATGTTAATACAAAAGAGGTATAGCACATTTTTCCATGAAGGGACACTTTAAGGAATTTGAAAATTCACCAAGATAAAGACAAAATAGGAAAGGATGCTTTTGCTTATGAAGGGTCACCATATGACTTTTCAAATGTAAGGATACGAAGCGTCATGCAAGTTTGGTGCCATTTTCCATAAGGATTGAAGGGTCACAAAGGGTGAAGGCCAAAGGTCATTTGGAAAGCTATAAATAAAGGTTTGAGAAGCCATTTGTAATATGTGAGAGAGTGCATGGTTTGTATTTGTTTTCAAAGAGAGAAAAGTAAGAGATATTGTAGAGTTCTATCATTTGTTGAGTAAGCAACATTGAGAGATAGTTGTGTTTTATACACAAGAGGGGTTGGTGCTCCTATGGGTTGGTGCTCACAAATAGTTTCTGTGTTGGTGCTCATCAAAGGGGTTGGTGCTCCTACAAGTTGGTGCTTGCAAACTTTTTATTTTGAGTTGGTGCTCATTCATATACTTGAGATTATTATCTATGGTTTTTCCCACTTTGAGTTTTCACATAAAAATATTCTCTCTCTCTCTCTCTCTCTCTCTCTCTCTCTCTCTCTCTCTCTCTCTCTCTCTCTCTCTCTCTCTCTCTCTCTCTCTCTCTCTCTCTCTCTCTCTCTCTCTCTCTCTCATGTGGTGCAAATTATTATTTCAGTTTTATTGCATATATTGAATGTATGATTGAGTGGTTAAATAAAATAAATAAAATTAAGTAAAATATATATAATATACTAATTCACCCCCCCCTCTCAGTATATTTGTGATTAACAAAGGTAATGTTGTAAAGCTATATGATTATTGTTTAAGAAAATGACAAAATTTGCATCTTCTAAGATTACTTGAATATGACTTTTTAGAGAGTGAGTGGAGTCTATGGGTGCAAAACATGTTTCATGGATGGAGAGGTGGAATAGATTGGTTGACTTGGTGTCAATTTTTATTCCTCAAGGTCCCTTCATTGTTGGTGAATAAGAACCATACAAGAAAATAGGCAAGGAATGATACGTTCTCACACCTCAAAACAAAGAGAAATAAAAAAAGATTCACGGTTAACAATGCATTCAATAAGAGCGTGTTATGTCCTAAGATTCCTTTAAATATCTCTTTTGGCTTATTCCTTAGAAAAATGTGAAGGGGAAATTGGCTTGAATATGTCCAAGAAAGCAATCTATGTTTGGATTTGGGTTGTGCTTAGGTGCTAAAAAATAAGTTTATATTGGAACAGGTACATGGTTTGATACTTCTAGCTTTCTCCCCTCACTTCATGATACTACAACTAGTATGGGTGCTTAGGGTTTATACCATTTATCTAAAGTTTATACTCAAGTAGATACCTGAGTTAGTTATCCCCTCGATGATTAAATCCAAGTATGATAATTGGGAAAGGGTAAGGTGATTCGTTAGGTGATGAAATCCTAGTTAGGCCTTATCTTAAATGTGTTTGATGTTTGTTTTATTTCAATAGTTTTGGTTTGTATAACATTTTTTTACTATGGTTGATTTTCTTTGCTTAAATAAAACTAGATGAGCTAATAAAACAAGCAAGCAAACTATGTATGTAAGTTAGTTTTAACTAAAAGGAAATTTTGATCTATTTTTGAATGAATACACGAATAACTAGAATGCACCCTTAAATTCAAGATGAGAATGAAATCACTAATCCTAGGATGATTGCATTTGGAAATGCAAAAAAAGAATGACAATTTTTCTTTTTTATTTTCTAATTTTTTTTAGAAAGAAAAAGAGACTAAAACATGCATTTTGAGAGGAATAAAGGAACATTTGAATTTCAGAAATGAGATGTGAAAATAAATGAAATTTTAATAATACAAATAATTTTCCTAAAACATATATAACCCAAGAAAACTCAAGGGTCCCATCGGGCATGCCAAAATGTTTTTATCTAATTTTTTCTTTTCTTAGTGTGTAAAGAAAGAAACTATGTTATGGGTTTGTATAATAATACCTGTTGAATATGCACATGTTGAATCTAGATTATTGTGGAGAAATTTTTCTTGTCTAGGGAAGAATACCTACAAATAATAAAAAAATACCACAAAACCTTTTTTTTAGATAAATATATGGGTGGATTGCCTAGCATTAGCTAGATCCTATAAGTGAAAGCTTTCTAGGAGGCTATCAATCCACCAACTTTAAACACTAAAGTTTGATAAATAAAAATTATTTAATATACATAAATTGATTTGAAACTAAAAATAAAAATATAAAATGATATCAAGTAACTAAAATTAAAACAAAGAAGTCAAATGCTTTGCTAAAATAATGACTAGATAAAAGTAACTAATGCTAAAATTTAGTCAAAGGACAAGGTTGTGGTTTTGGTTTGGGGTTGATAAATGGAAAAGTTGGATAATGGGTGAAATGGTAAATTATGGTAATAAATCAAAGGGATTAAGCTCAAGATGGTAGGAAGACAAAGAGATAAGGAAGGTAAAGATCATAAAGGTATGACTTGGCCAAAAGGGTGATGATGGCAAAGGGCAAAAGGGCAAATGGATAAATGGATAAGAATGGTAAATGGGAAAAAGGGGGTAGGAGATAAAGGAGTTGGAAGAATAAGACCAAATGAAAAGAAAGGAATAAATTAAAGAATAAAATAAAAACAAATTTACCTTGCCTTCTTGATGATGGTGTAGTTGATGTTTTTATTAAAGATGGAATCCTATAGTAATTCTAACAGAGCTACATTACTTTGAATTATTTTTCTCCAAGATTATGATGACCTCAATATCAATTGGATTAATTCCTTAAAAATTAGAAAACTTGCAACAAGAATGCTTTCACCAAAAACCACATAATCATGGGTGAAGGGGGAAGGCCATATTTATAGCATTTGTTGTCAAGAAACATACCAATGAAATGGAATAGTGAAGTATGGAACCATTTTTAAAGTGGGATCATAAATGACAAAGGGGATAAGGGTGTTGGTATTACCACCTTGTTGGTTTGTCTCCCACCTTGCACATGAGTCCAATTTGGAGTAAGAATCATGTACATGGGCTCAAATGAGGCCAAAAGACTATTGACCAAGTTAATTTGTCTTTTGTATAAGTGCCCCATGAATTTTGGCACCATTATCCATGTGGGTGAATGAGTGGTCATGAAAGATAAGGGGTTGAGATTCCCACTTATCCAATAGGTCTCCCACTTGGTTGGTTTGTCTCCCAACTTGATAAAGAGTCCAAAATAGAGTGGGAATCATGCACATGGGTTTATATGGGTCCAAAATACTTTCCATCACTCAATTTCATCTTTTGGGTAAGTGCCCCACTAATTTTGGCATCATTCTCCATGAATGAGGACCAAAACACATGTTAAATTATGGTCCCATAGGGAAAAATATGCCATACTTCAAAGGAGGGGACCTTTGGTACTTAATGATGTCATTAGGTACCTTGGAGGTAGGTCCTAGTTGGGGTATGATGTCCCACCTCAAGCCACCTCACTTTCAAGCCATCTCACTTTCCATAGTGCCTTACATGTCACTTCCCATGTCACTTGCCATGTCACATGCCATGTCATCATTAATAGTGATAGTGGGTCCCATAGTGAATAGTGATAGTGAATAGTACTTTCAAATAGTACTATGTAAACAGGAGAATAATGATTCAGTTAGGTTAATAGGGGTTGGTTAAGGGTTAAGAAGGTTTTATGGGGTCTTTAGGGGTTCCCAAGGCATTCAGTCATTGAACAATAAAGTGTGAAATTTTTTAGTGTCTACAAATGCACTTAGTATAGCTTCTATATAATCTATTCTAATATGATTTCAAGTTTTCCATCGTAGCTAAATGCTTTCCATCAAGGATTTTTACCTCTTATATCATGGTAACTCTATAATATTTACCATCTTCAATTTTTTCCAAGGACACATGTAGTGAAAGTATCTCAATCTCAATTAGGATAATAGATTTTGTGCTATAGACAAGAGAGTATGGAGTGGCACCTATGGGGGTTTGATGAATAGTGCAATAAGCCCAAAGGGTAGAAAATATTTGCAAGTGCCAATTACTAACAACATCATTAACAATCTTATTTAGGATTAAAATAATGATTTTTTTAGACACCTCAACTTGACCATTGACTTATGGGTTATATGGTGTAGATTTCTTATGCTTGATTTTGAACATGGTGCAAAGAGGTTTAATATATCGATTTACAAATGATCTACCATTATCATATATAATATAGGTTGGGATAACATATCAATAGATGATATGGTAATGGATAAATTTGGAAATCTACCTCTCAGTGATTTAAGTGAGAGGAATGACCTCAATCCACTTAGTAAAATAATTGATGGCAGTGAGAATCTGCTTATGGCCACCATAAGATGTTGGGTTTATTTTCTTGATGAGATTGAGGCCCCATGTAGAAAATGGTCATTGTGTAGTGATTGGATAGAGTGGAACATAAGGTGCATTTATCAAATTATCATGTTGTTGGAAAGCAACACACTTCTTGACATGTTTACAAGCATCTATTTTCATCTTGGGCCAATAATATCTTATTATAAGGTGTTTCTTGGCTAAGACTACATTGTTGGTGTGGCCCCACACATTCCTTCATAAACCTCTTTAAGCACTGATTTGGATTCTCGTGAAGATAAATAATGAATAATCATTCCATCATATCATTTATAATAAAACATGTTCCCTAGGAGGGTATAATGAGCTATGTGATGAAGGAAGATTTTCTTACGATAATGTGAAAGGTCAGGAGGAAAGAATTGGTCGTGGAAATAGTTATAAATGTCTTAGAACCAAGGTAGTTCAGGTGGGGGATTGGGACCAATAGTTATGCATACCCTCTCTAAATTTGACAATACATGAACAAGATATAACATATTTTCAATAAGGAACTGATACTCTTTAACACTACTAGTAATTAGTATCATGGACCCAATTTTTACCATTACATTGATTTATCTATTATTAGACTATGGTACCTATTCAAATTATAGGTATTGAAAGTGATTATTGAGATTATCTACAATGTGATTATAGGGTAAAAGATTATAATATCAAGTTTTATATTGATTTATGGTTGATTAATAATCAATTGAGAATCCCCATATACCATTAACCATTGGATGTCCCATTGTATTGTAAGGTGAAGTCCTACAATAAAGGATTCATACTAGGCCATATTGTTGGTATAATAAAAATTATTATGAAAATATTTAGGGATTAGATCCCCTTATGGTGTAATCAACAAAATGTTGGCCCTAGATCCATGGGATGTAAAGGAGACATCAAATTACAATTTCCACTATTTAGGTTCATCCAACACTTCTTATATCTTCATAATAGAATCATCTACAAAATCAAAAGTGAGTGGTCAAGTATTTATAATAGGGGATTTTGAAATTTTATCTATAATGACCTACCCCTTGATAGCCTTTTGGTTCTAATAGTTAACATTAAATTCTCTCAAAATCATGATGCATTTGGCCATGTGACTGGTAAGAGTTGATTTCGACAATAAATATTTGAGATGTTCTACTTTAGCAATAATAATAGTTTTATTATTCAACATATAGTGATGAAAATTTTGGGAGGTGAACACCATTATTAAACAATATTTCTCCATAGGCATATAATTATGTTCATATGCCACAAGTGTGTGCCTCAAATAATAGATAACATGTTCATTTCCTCATTATTCATGCTAAAATATAAAGAATTAATGGTTATCCTAGTGTTGGTGGTATTAAAACTAAAAAGTTGGCCCTGTATGTTATGGCCTTCACAAATGCTATTTGACATTCAACATCCCATTGAAAATTTACCTCTTTCTTTAATAGTTGTGTAAAAGGATGGAACTTAACTTCAAATTGTGAAATGAACTTATGAATAGATTTAATCTTTCTCTATAGGCTATAGAGGTGTTTGAGATTACAAGGTGGAGGCATTTCAAAAATGGTCTTGACCTTATTAGGATCCACTTCATTCCCTCTTTGTCACACAATGAATCCTAGAAACTTTCTTGAAGTGATGCTAAAAACACACTTCTTAGGATTCATATGAACCTTTTACTCATGAAGTCTCTCAAATATTTTATGTATAACATCAAGATGTTAGGAACACATGATCTTTATTTTTCTAGGATGTAATCAACATAGTCCTTAATAATGTCATACATCATGTCATGGAAGATGTTATTTATAGCACACAAATAGGTGGCACTAACATTATTAAAGATAAAAGTCACAACTTGATAATATAATGTGCCTCATAATGTGGTGAATGTAGTTTTATATTGGTCCTCTATAGCTATCTTGATCTGATTATATCCTAAGAATCCATCCATGAGTGACAACATCTCATACCCATAATTAGATTCAATAATCATGTTGATTTTAGGTAGAGGAAAATCATCTTTGGGACATGCCTTATTGATATCTCTAAAATCAATACAAATATGTATGCCCTATGGCATTTTTATTACTAAAACTATATTTGATATGCATTCAAAATAGTCCAGTGGTTGAATGAAGCTAGTTACTAATAGTTTATCTAGATTTGCTTTGACCAAAAGAGCAATGCATGGATGCATCTTTGTTAATTTATTCTTGACTGCTTTAGCATATGGATTAAAATAAGGTGATGCACAACCAATTCAAGATCTACGCCTAAAATGTCAACATAAACCCATACAAAGATATTTATAAAATACTTTTGAATGGTGACAATGTAGTCACATTCTACATTAGAGAGGGATTCTCCAAGATAAATAATTTTGGGATTATCATAAGTTCCAATTTTCACTTTAGTGGTGTTTTCTGAGGAGCATCAAGTTTTCCTCTAAAATAGTGGGTAATATTTGATCATGATCCTCTTCTTCCACTTTACCTTTTGGTTGTTCCTCCCAAAACTCTAGGTAATGATATGAATATGAATCTGATAGTTAAGGTAGTGACCAACTAGAAAGTATCTCTATAAAGTCAAGAGTAAGATGCTTAAATACTTTATGTTATTTGGATGTGATACTAGCAATAAATATATAGCTAGGACACGGTTTACATTGTGTTTCCTTTGGAGATGAGTAAACTTCCCCATCCAAGAGTGACTAAAATAGGTTTTCACTTAAGGGCTTATCTTTCTCTTTAATTTTTCCCTGATCGATGAGCACCTCAAAGAGGTTTTCACCCTAAGATCTTGATGTTTTATCTTGTTCATGACCAATAAAGTTTTCTTGCTCTCCAAAGTAGTTAGAAGAATCCAAAGAGAAGTAAAATCCTCACTTATGATTACCAATTGGCAATCCATCTCTGATTCCCATATATATGACAATATATTCCTTGTTTTGAAAATCATTGAGGGGTATGATAGAATTTTTTTAGTCCTAGTCAATGAAGTCAGGATGGTAAAGGCAAAGGGAACAATGGGATGTGATAATAATAATAGAGTTAGGATCAAATAGGTTACTGTCAACAATTTCAATGTAAATTCTATAATGAGATGATACATCATTTTTAGGAATCTCATCACTTTTCGATTTATAATAATCGCTATCAAAATACATGATGTCACCCTAAGGTAGTATAAATCCAAGAGCTTGACTTATATTAGGCCAACTGATTGATAATGGTTCCAAGATTACTTACTCTCATAGCCTAAGGACTTCACCTATATAATCAAAGTTATCCATAATTTGATTACAGATAGGGTACCTAAGAAATTGAAAATAATTAACAAGTCCATTATAATATAACTATTCTCCTTTGATAAAATCTTCTTGATCTTGATTTGGTGAAGCTTCTAGTACAAATACCATTCGTGATTTCTTCATATCTTTCTTATTTTTCCAAATCATGTTGAGTCTTGGGTTTTCCAAAAGACATAAGAGACTTTGGAAACTTAGCAATGTAAAAGGCATCTTTTAAATGATATCTAGAAATGTCTTCATCCTCAATAGTGACCAATTATGAAAGTGTTGCAGGGAATAGATCTATCAAAGTGGAAAGAAGATCACTTGGGATGATATAATTGGAATTGGGTGGTTGTAAAACTATTTATTTATTATTATTTTATATGAATTTAGGACCAACACAATAGTTATAATTGCAAAAATCATCCTCTAGGTGTTTTCCATATTTGTAGATCTACAAATCAACATGAATGGTAACCTCACTTCTATCATGGGGGAACTTGAGTCACTAGTTTAAATTGGATGGGATATCCTATACCTCATGGATCCAAGGATGACCAAGAAGTTTATTATATGATAATTTAATGTCCATGACATGGCACAAAGTGTCATGGGATATAGAGATAACAATGATTATCAAACATATAGTTCCATAAGATCCCTCTTGGCTTTCTCATATACCTTGATCATGATTGTCTCAGGATAGATATCCTTAGTAGCATAACCAAATCATTATATTAACTTGAGTGATACTATGTTCAGCCATGAACCATTTTCTATAAGAACACACTTGATTTTATGATTTTTTATAATGACCTCAATATACAAGGGGTTGTTATGGATATGACCAAGAGTAGACATATCTCTGTAATCAAATGTAATTTGTTAAAATGGAGATACATTACCAATAAGTGTCTAAAATTGTTCAAGGTTTTTATCTTGGGGAATAATGAACTATTGAAGGAAGTCATTTAAAATAGTTTGGTAGAATTATGATGTACACAAAAGGTCTAAGATAAAAATCTATGCAAGGGTTTTACTTAGTTAGTCCAAGATACTATATGGATTTTGAAAGGAGGAATGAGAGATTTTGGACTTGGTCATTATAGTTTTTAGTTTTAGATTCGAAGGCTCAATGCTTAGGTTTATTTTAGTGCTGGAAGAGGTAAAAGGGCCTTGGAGGCTGACTCATGAGCATCTAGTTGTGATTGTGCAATCTAGAGTCTATAATGAGCCATTATAATTAGAGGAAAAAGGCAAAGGGCATTGGATGGTGACTCGTGAGCATCTAGTTACATTTTTTCAATTTTGACTCAGCAAGGAGTCATTATAATTATAATAAGGGGGTGGTAGTCTATATATAATAATCTACATAAATTTAGGTGTAATGGAATTACTTGAACCTGAAGTAACATCACTTGAGGAAGAGGGTGTCGACACTATAATGGGGGGTTCAATAATTTAAGAAGCATTGGATGGTTTATGAGATTTGATGGTGATAGTGGTGATGTGATTTGTATAAATGCATCCTATAGTGATATTGTAATCAAATGGCATGTTATTTTAACTTAGGTTATTGGCATGGGTATTATGATCATGTTGATTATGATTCTAGCATTGTGTTTATTGATGTTGGACCTAACCTTGATTTTGAGTGTTCCTTGGTGGCTATTGATTGTGTTTAGGAAATGGGTACTTGTAAATGCCCATGTCATGATTAGTGTTTTTTTTAGTTTGATTTACTTCAATTTCACCACTTTTAATCAAGTCTTATATAAGATCCCTCAATTGAACACGTCAATAAATAACATGGCCAATAACACAATAAAAATTACAAAACTCATCTTCCTAATATAAACATAGTTTGGGTTGGTCTTCAAGGAATAACCTTGGTATAGGCCACACAATTAGATTGGTTATTACCAACTTTTGGAAGACAGCCTCAACAAGCTCTCCTAATTTGTTGAATACCTTGTATTTATTAAATGCCCTATGTGGAAGATCCCTTTATAAAGTGTTCAATGGATTAGGTGGGGTTAGTTATATATTTGTAGCTAGCAGATCCTACACCACTTACACATCTATATATTTTTTCATTCTATTTCCCACCATGTTCTTATTTTTTAAAACCCTTTAGATTTTTTTTTAGAAACAACTTGAATAAGTGGTCAGATCTAATTAGACATTTTACCCTATGAATAAATATTTACAAGGACCTTAGTAATTATCACCTTCTCAATCTATATGCCCTTGTCTATGATATCCTCAAATGTGTTAGCACAAGTAGGTCATAGATTATGAGCCAACTCAGGGTTTAGGTTTTGTGCAAAAATATTATATATTGTTTATTTGACAAGTTATGTTGAAAGCATCCATCTAATAGTCTCCATCATTATAGGTATGTTGTGAACCTTTATCCATCCTATTATTTTGATTTGTATAAGTCAACCACTCTTAAATCATGATCAATATTATAAGATAAATAGTTGTCAAATTTATCAAATAAATCATTCCAATCTACCACCAATATTTAAGGTAATTTGAGGAGCCAATATAAATCTTATCTAGCCAAACTACATGAAAATAAGCAAAGCAAGTAAACACAGCTATAGGCTACCTCTTGGCATAGTAAAAAAGTCTTGGATATGTTCTGAAGGGTCACCCTTCATTTTGTATTTATCAAAATTAGGTCCTCAAAATGAGATGGAAAGAGGACTTGGAGAATACTTAGGTCAAACACATATGGACATATCTCATCAAACTTATACTTACTCACTCAGTTTCCCATCTCCAGTATTAACACCTTTTATTTCATTGAATTCCACTCTTACATGTTTGGTGCATTAGTGGGTGGAATATAATTTTTTTGGTGTGGTATGTTCCCCTATTGTGTTTTTTATTAGGGATATAAACATTACAATCAAAAAATTTGTTCTGGTTCACTCCTTAAGTTGAATAGTTTGGAAATTTATTCTTAGGTGGTTGATGAACATTTATTTGAATCCACCACTATGTATTATAAGTATAATGATGGTTTTGATGAGTTTTCAATCAGCTTACCAAATTATGTGATGGTTGGGAAGAACTTGCTAAAATGTTTTGAGTAATACCCCTAATATATACTAAGATTTTTGTCCCTTGGTTTTATGAAGGGACAAGAGCCTCCTAGTGATTAAAGAATGTATGCTCCAGGTACAATGAAACATGCTGTGAAGCATTTTTAGGCTTGTTATGATCTATTGAAATCCTAAGGTCTATCATAGATGTAATATAAACTAGGGTATGTTGTGCTTGATCTATCACATTCTATTGCACTTTAGAATAATTGTTATTGATTGAAGTTTTAGCCAAAGACTATGTTAGGTTTAAGATAAGTTACTCTGCATATCGTTGACTAATTTTATTGATCTTGTTAGCAAGATCCTGATCATTGGGATTAGGCTCTACAAGTGTTTATTTTCCGTTACTAGAATAGACTATTGATCATTATTTCTATTGTTGAGGGTTGAAATTAAAATTTTCATTAATGTCAAAGGTTATTCATGAGGTTCATGATGTCATTGAATAATGTCTTTGTTTCATTGCATCCTTTAGAGGTATGACATTGGTTAATATACATATAAGTCATGTTATCAAGGTGTAAAAGTATCAAAGAGATTTTTAATATTATTTGCCAAAGTTTTCAAGTGTTTTAACCTAGAAAGAGACTTGAGAAGGCTTGTGCATAGGATGCTTAAGTCTTGTGCATGAAGGAGCATGGTGACTTAGTGAGATGGATGCAAAGAGACATAGGATGATATATGAGGTTATTTAAGAATGAATATGAAGTTTTAGATAACTCATGATAGTCTCAAAGTGAGCCTATAGTGGTAGGACCTATATACCTAACATGTAACTAGACTAGTTATAGAGATTACCTAACCTAATGAGGTGCCATAAGGTGTTTTCAAGACCTATGAATGATGCAAAATAGTATTTGAGCATATGAGAGGTTACTTGAGCATGTATATGAAGTGGAGAGTACATGAAAATTTTAGAATTATATATTGAGAGGGGGTGAATCAATTTCTTACCAATATCTTATTCAAGTCCATTCATCATTCCATGAAGCATTCATACGCATAAATATCAATGCATAATCAAACATCTACACAAGAAAATCACAAGAAAACATATGAGATATGTAGGAAACCTTCTTGGGGGATAAAACCCACTAAAACATGCACATGGACTATAGTATTATAATGTTAAGATCCAAATTTTGGTGAAGCACCAACTTCACAAGGAGATCTAACCCCTACCTAGTTAAGCACCCACTCAACTAGTCTTCTACAAGCTCTATCTTGTATGGAAGCTCCAAACCCATACATATATTAGCACCAAATAAGCCAAATATAATATATTATAACCTTATAACACATATTTATAACTCAAATTATGATGACCTTTTTTTCACTCTTTACCCTTCAATCTCACTCAAATAGTCTCTTAGGCCTTCTCGCTTCAACATTCCTCTTCTAAGCTCATTAAGGTAATTGAAATAGTTATCTACATGTAGAATATATGTTATATATTAAACATAATTTTATAATTTTTATGATTGTCTTAAATAACCTAATTATACTCTTCCAAGAATTATTTTCTTCAATTATATCCACATCACTCTCACACTCAAAATAGGCCAATTAGGCCTTGCTTATATACTCAACTCTTGTCTAAAACATATTGGTCAGATAAGATCATTTAAACACTTAAATTATCCTTCTAATAGTTCCAAAAAAAATTTCATATAATAAACAAACCCTCAATATGTATTTCATACCCCTTAAGGTTTAAAACCTCATTAGGGCTAAAGGAGACCTAATGCAATTAGGTATGTCTTAAGCACACATTAGCAATATGAATTATTGGACTATATTTGGCATAAAAAAATGATTTAAAAACTTTTAATTAACTTAAAATATAATAATTATAACTTAAATATATGTCCACATAACCTTTAAATTCAAATCACCACTTAAACCAAGCTATTAGGCCTACTCGCCATTAAGCCTTATCACTGCCTGAAAGTTTGTCTCATAGAACTGAAGCACACAGTTAATTATATAAAATAATATACTAAAAATAATACATTAATATATAAATAATGGCCTAAAAAAACTATAATTTTCCATTATACATCACCATATAGTCAAGACAGCCTCAAACAAACGCTTATAACATGACCACTCAGAATGATCAAACATAGTCAAAGTATAGTCAAGAACTCTTGACTCTTCAAACTTGATTAGGGAAATAAAAGATTATAAAATAATTATAATTAAAATTTTATAAATAATTAAAATATTAAAAATAATTTTATTATTTAAATCTTGGCAAAACACCCCAATCTCACCTCTATAAAGTGACTACTCAAACTGCCTATAGACTCCAGAAACATAGTGATGAAAAAAATTGTCATTAGTACTTGAAAAGAAAATTTCATGAAATATATTGAATATTAATAGTTTATTTTTGGTATATAAGTCATTATAAAATTTTTATATATCTTTTTATATCATGAATCATTGGTCTTATAGACCAATCTCTCAAGCTACTCTCTTGCAATCCTCACATAGCCTGAAAAGCCATTTTGGCTTCCTTATTACAACGTATTAAAGTTTTATATAAATAATTAAAAAATAATATAAGTTAAAAACAACATATTTTAATGCATTTGATACATTATATCTTTGTCATAGTGTCTCACACACTTCACTTCACATGGCAAACTTGGAGCAGTCAAACTATCTGAAGACACAATCGTGGGGACATGACTTATCACACCTATACGGATACTTTATTAAAATTACAAGTAATTTTTATTATAATAATAAATACTTATATCAAATTAAAACAAAAATTTATAGAGGTCAAATATCAAATAAAGAACATATAAATCATTCTTGAAAACATACTCTTTCACTATGCATCTCCACTTAGATAAGTCAACTTGAGAGAAATGTTTTGATTGTGTATGAGAATTTAAAAAAATTATAAACAAAGATAACAGGAGTAATAGGTATTTATAAAATACCATAAATAATTTTATCCATTCCTAATCACCTGAAACACATCCCTAAACTCTTTCTCACTCTAACTAATTTTTCTCACTATTTTTCACTTTTAGCTAGTTTAGTGATAGGTCATCTTCCATTACCAAATTAGTTGAAAAAAAATATTTAACTTAATAAAATAACATAATTAACATAAATAAAAAGTCTTTACCTTCAAAATCCATTTATCTATATGCATTGACCTGGTCAACCTTGCATGTAGTATCAAATTCTTCAAAAATAAGGGTTTTTCTATAGGTTTTGCTCACTACCCTAAAACACCACTACACCCTAGAGATGCATGAAGGATTTATATACAAAATATAAACATAAAAATTGATCAAAAAACCCATTTTAATTTCTTTACAACAAGTTTTCTCTAATTGGGTCATAATAAGTGTTTTGTGAGGGTTTTAAATGAGTTAGCCTCCTTAACAATTGTTCATACAAATTTGGCCCTTAAATGCCAAAATAATGCTTATAAAACATTCTTGGGACCCTTTACCATATTTTAAAAAAATTTAAGACACCATGAAAATTTTACACATGCTAATGAGCATTTAAATTTTCTTCTTGGGTTCTTATCTCTTCATTTTGCATGCACAACAGACCTTCAAATGCCTTTTTGAGCTTATCCAATAATTCCTGACCTAAAAAATTATCCACATGATTTAAAAAATATTTTATACCTTTATCCATTCTCACATGTGCTTAAATATCTTAAAAACTCACCTTGACCCCTCATTTGGCCACACTAGGTCTTTATTCATGCTAGACGTTAAACTACAAGTTGCATGTTGAACCTTGAACACACTTGGGAACCTCTTTTATTATTCTCAAAAAAGTTATAAACATTTCATATACCTTATTACCATGCTCATATAATTATTCTTAAGTTGGAATCTGATCCTCATCCTCCATTTGGCCTTACTAAGTATCTTGGCACATTAGGCCTCAACTACAAGTCACTGTAGGTCTAGAGTGTGACCCTCTCACCAATGTATATGATCTAAACACCTAATATACACTATTATAAAAACTCTAATGTAATCACACACTACTTTAAATCCTTCATAAACCTTGGAAACATCTCATAGTATGCTCAAGTAACTAGGCCATCAACCAGACCTACTTGGTACCACACCTTCTTACTACTATATATGCAATTTGAAACCCATTAACATGCCAAACCACCTTTGTATTGTGATCAAATACTATTTCACACCTTTTCACAAGCATTAAATCACTCAATTAAACATCTTCACTATACATTTATTTATCAAGATAAGACAATCCATAAGATCACTGTAGAGATCACACTTACAAGTTTCTTTTGACATCAATGACAACTTACAATAGAAAAGAGGCTTGAAGGCCATTTTTAGGACCTAATGTGATTTGTTGGTCAAGTTGTAAGTAAAAAAAGAGAGATATGGTGTAAAAATGAGGTAGGAGTTTTAAATTTCAAGATAAGCATGGATAAATGAGCATTGATAGAGGTAGGTCATGTTGTTTCAAATATGTTTACCAACATTTATGTTAAATTTTGAAGGTTAAGGCAAGAAAAATTGCTTTAATATATCTCAAGTGCATATAATGGATGGTTCTAAACTTGAGAATAACTTTCAAGTATTCATTGGAACATGTAACCTTTGCATGAAAACCAGATCCATTCATGGTAGATGGGGAAGGGTACTAGCTTAAAGTTCCAAGTATTAGTTTCTAGAATAAGGAGCTAAGATTTATGAATGATTGTTAAGACTATAATATGGTTTAACCCGTCAAAGGACCCTAATAATGACTTAATTTGAAATAACTTGTTTTAGATTAAGGTAAAAATAGGTTTTGAAGGGACCCCAAAAAACTAAACAAAAGGAGAAAGATAAAACAGTAACGTCCATAGGCAAGCCTAAAACCTACTTCACCAAAGTAACAAAACCAAGTTACAAAGACCTAAAGCTAAAAAACAAAAAACCAACGATAAACCCCAGGTTTTATAGAGACCTGGAAACTCCATAGTAAAAAGAGTTTAAAAAACCAAGTACCAAGACCAGATATCACAACCAACTAGCAGAACCAACTAAAAGAACCAAGAACTATTCTTCTAGTTCCAATATCATCTTCACTGCTTCCTTACCTTTCAAAACAGTGTCCTGGATAGCAGCAGTCACCTGCGTAGATCCCTCTTGCATTGCTTTCTTTCTTGAGCTTTGTCTAGTTCTCTTGCTAGGCCCCTCCAAAGTTTTGATTTCCTCATTTGCTCTTTTTCCAATGTTTACAGCAGCATCACAAATGCTAGAGGTTACCTCCTCCATCTTTGTTCTGCTTTCCTTTATGATTTCCCTTAGGTTTTTCTCATAATCTTTGAGTTTTATGGGAATATCCCTCATCTGCTTTTCCATGTTATTGATTTTGTTCCAAACTACCTCCTGTTTACTCTCCATTATTTCCATTTTCCTATTGATTTCCATTATCTCCTTATACGTCCATAAATCGAACTGAAGAGTAGCATCAGATTTTCAATTGGCCAATCTAGTAGGTGGGTACCTTTCGTCATTCTACCTTTTATCACTCTAATCTTCTATGTTCTTTTTAGGACTGCTTCCAACTTCTTCAATATAGTCCTCCGTTTCCATTCATTTTTGTTCCTTTGTTTCAGCTTGGCTTACATTTTGGTTACTTACTTCCTTTACTTGAGCTCCCATTTCCAATATTTGGTTAGCGACCTAAACTAGATTTTCCTTTTCATTAATCAGATCAGGGTCCACAATAGGATCATCTAGATCTTTATCGATTTCCTCAAACACTTGCCGATTTTCCTCAGACTCATGGTTGCTATTTTCAGACTTTTCCTCTATAGTGACTCCTTCTTTCTCATTCTTATCTTGCACTTCTTCTTCCTCACTGGAACTTGAATGCCAACTTTCTATTCCTCCCTCTTCCTCCAAACTCTCCTCCCCAGTGTTTTCAAAACTTTCCCACTCTGTTTCCTCATCAGCAGTCTATTTATTGAAGCTTGGGAGTTTGAGTTTAGCTTTTTCATTCCCTTTTACTATTTCTTTCTTGTTACTCCATATGTCCTTGTTTTTTCCTGAATAAGGATTATTTAAAATGGCCTTATTCTTGCAATGCCCTTCAATTATAATAATTAACCCCTCATGCAGGATGGGATGAGATTCCTTTTTTCTATGAGCGAACAGACTTTGGAGCAAGGAAAAATGCAAATAAAAAGGAAAGGAGATTCTTACTTTGTGTTTGAAGTGATTGAGAAATACAAAGTGAAATTTGTGGACTCTTTTGCTTCTTCCATCAAGTATGAAGTACTCACGGATGCAGCATAAGACATCCCTCTAGATGCCCTTAATCTGCTCCAATTCAAAAAAATCTCCACTTTTTTCCAGCCGCTGCTCCTCAGCATCCATTTTAGGGAATTTGCAAAAAGCCTCATTAGAAATGTTGTTCTACTTTGAAAATTTTATTCCCTCCATTGGAAGCCCCATCACCTTCACTATGAATTCCTCAGTTAGATTCACCGTAATGCCATGCAAGGTAACCCTATCATCAATCCAGTTTTTGAAAAAAGTCATTGTAATATGGGGTTTTGAGCCATGAAGCCATTCCATGTAGCTCACAACCTTTCCTCTCTGAAGGATTTTCCAGACATCTTCTTTTGCTTTCCACTCTTCACAATATTTGGGTTCCTACTTCCTTGGTTCTCCTTTCCTTTTACGAGCCATACAAATCTCCTTTAACGCCTGACCTATCAGCTAAATAATGAACCCGACTATTACCAATTTGGAACAGAACTCACCTATATTTTGGCATGTTTTGAATCCTCCTCGTGTACTCTAGAACATTTATATTTAATGAGTGTAAATTTTCCTCCGTGGATCCACTCCCCCAAATCATTAGTTTTTTATTCCAATCTGATCTCTCCCTCCTTATCATGAATTGCATCATGATGAATGAGCGCTCTAAGATCCACGTTCTTGTTTAATGTCTCCTACCAACTCACCTTGTGTCCTGCTCGAATTGCATAATTTGCTATCCAATTAGAAACTCTGTTTGCTTCACGGTAAGTATGGGTAATAGTGACTTTCTCAAATTTTTTAATTAAAGTTTTCATTTCCATCACCATAGCCTCTATTGAGCATGAGACAAAATTTTTATTATTTAAGATATTTATGATATTCAAGGAGTCCCCTTCCAACCATAATTTAGAATATCCCAATTCAACAGCTAGCTTAATGGTTTGGAGGGCAGCACAAGCTTCAGCAATATGGCAGTTTGACTTACCAATGGGAATTGCAATAGCATTGATTACATTTCCCATATGGTTTCTCAAGACTCCTCCACATCCTACATTCCTCGGGTTCTCTTTAGCAGCGCCATCAAAGTTCCCTTTGATCCACCCATGAGGGGGGACATTCCAAGTTACACCGAGTCTAGGATTTTCATTTTTTGCATTAGACTTTTCTGATCTTAAAGGATTATCAATTTGAAAGGTAGGATAAGGATCCATTTGCAATGAGAAATTCTCCTTGATGGCTCTAATGATGTTCTGCCCCACCACCCATCCTCGAAGTTCTTTACTTCTGAAAATTCGGTTATTTTTTTCTTTCCATATTCCCCACCAAATATGGGGAAGAGTTAGTTTCCATAAAAAAAGAACATCAGGATTCTTAGAGGGATAATACCAAATTTTAAAAGATAGATCCACACTTTTATGTTTAATCCATGCAATACCCCAAATATTGAGGATTTCTTTCCAAACTAGTTGCGTAAAGGAACAATTCACAAACAAGTGATCTCTATCTTCAAAACCTTTTTTTGCAAAGAATAGACCTATTCACTATGTTTATTCCTCTTTTCTGTAAGTTATCAAGAGTCAAGATTTTATTTTAGAGAAGGGTCCAGAAGAAGATTTTGATTTTAGGGATGATTCCCTTAATCCAGGCCTGTGTCCACAATGGTTGGTTGTCGTTTCCCTTTGAAGTAAAAATGGTAGAAACTTTAAATTGTCCGCTAGGCTCGTCTTGCCAAACAATGTTATCTTCAAGATTAGAATAGAGGGAAATAACATTGAGGGATATTTGAATATTATTGAAATCTTGATCAATATCATTAAGGTTCACCCATGAATTGTTTTGCTAGTATTGATTAACCATTATTCCATATCTTTGCTTACAACGGTCAATTACTTCTTTATCTTGGAATTCTTCTATCAAAGGGATTTCTTTTAACCAAGCATCCTCCCAGAAATTCACCTTTTTTCCGTTACCTACTTTCCAGGAGCTTCCTTTTTCTAATATTTTTTTAGTACCCTGAATTTCCCCCCATATGGAAGATGGACGGGTTACGTCAAGGTAGGAAAAGAAATCAGAGAGGGATTTTGCATTAAATAAATACTTATTCTTCCATATTTTGCTCCATTCTTTGTTTTCCTAAAACACCCTCCATCCCTATTTTGCTAATAGAGCTGCATTCATGCTTCTAATTTTCCTTATTCCTAGACCTCCTTCCCTGAAGGGTTTACAAATGTTGTCCCAGGCAATTAACGACATTCTCCTTTTTTCCTCAGTACCTGTCCATAGAAAATTTCTCTAGATTTTTTCAATAGCTTTAGCAAATTTGTTAGGAATTCTGAAGAGACTTAAAGCATAAGTAGGTATACTTTGAAGACTTGCTTTGAGGATGGTTAACTTTCCTGCCTGACTTAGAAGATTTCCTTTCCATCCCGCAAGTTTCTTGCTAAATTTATTAATGAGTTCTTCCCAAAAGGCTTCAGGGACTTTTATCCCAAGAGGGAGACCCAGGTAGGTAGAGGGGAGATAACCTATTTGAAATAACTTGTTATAAAGTTATTATAATGGATTAGTTTATCTAATTTATCTATTGGATCATGAATTCAACTCTCTCAGGCATCTTTAGGTGTGATTTGTTTGATAGGAAAGTGAGTTGATCCTATAAGAAAGGCCTTATTTATCAAAGATTTATTCTATAAAGTAGAGTTGAATTAGTCAAAATTGATAATTAGATGAAGGTTTAATATTGATACATTTATCTTATGAACATGATGGTTTATGAATAGGTTATATCCCTTAGTAGTGTTAAATCGGTCATACAAGTTGAGTAGTTGCTAACAGACCTAGTGGTATAAACAATTAAAAAATTAGGTAGAAGTAATAAGCTGATTATGGATGTGATATCATGGATTAGGGATGGATAAAAATGAATTTGAATGTTTTTAAATACCTTTAATATAGTTCCATATTGGATATAATATCTGGAGATGATTGTATATAGATGAAAGTTGCTCTCAAATTGACTTGTCTAACTCAGTAAGGTTTGTGTACAGTGAAGTCATGAGATTGGTCTGTAAGACCAATATTGATATTATAGATTATGATATTTTTATTATAAGTTATTATAAGGTTATTTTAAAATCATATTCATGCATTTTAATTTATTAATTATGCCCTTTCATGTATTGAATATTCATGTTTCTATGACTGTGTTTTGAAGCTAGTTGATAGTTCTAAGTGGGCCACTTACAGAGAAGGGTTTGAGTCCTTATTCCATATGTAATGAATTATAATTAAATTTTTAAAGTAGTGTAGGTATTTAAGTTTCTATTTATATAGTTTTTATCCATATTTTTTTGACAATATTGAGTTTTTGGTTCAGTTGTTCAAGGTAGACATTCTCAATATGCATATGCCTAATTATGAACAATGCTAATGGTGTTCTTCAAGTGGTGGTTTGAGATAAAAGTTGTCATGGATCCAATATGATATTGGTATGGGTATATTAAATTTAAATATGTTATGTTACTTCCATTTGAGAAGTATGAGAGTGTTTTAAAGTGTTCAAATGGAAACGTGTCATAATGAAGGCCTAATTAAATTAGGTCTCCTAAAGGCCTAAAAGGGGTTTTGGTCCTATATACTATGGTTGGAATAATTTAATGTTTGGTTAGTTTTTTTTGTATGTATTAAGGAATATTATATTAAAAAACTAAGTGGAAAAGTGTTTATGGTTGACCAATAGGTGTATGAGCAAAATCCTAGTATAATAACAAGGCCTAATAGGCCTAATTGTCTATAGTGATTGTGTGTGAGTTGAAGCGAATGAGATAGAAATTTTAATATCTGAAGGAGTTATTTTAGACCATCAATAGGGTACATAAAAACATCATGAAGATCTGATAGGGTTAATGTAGATGATTATCAAGGTCAAATGACGTAACCAAGTCAAAAAGAGGGCTAATTGAGTGAAGAAGGCTGGAGACTAGTTTGATAAAGATAAGAGAGTGTGAAGAGATTAAGAAAAAGATCATCATATATTATATCAAAAAAAAAAATTATAAATGTGATCAAGTGTTTGAGGTGGTGAAGTTGGTGTTGATTCATCTAGGAGGATGGTGTCTATTTGCAAGTGGGTGTTTATTAAAAGCCTAGATGAGTTGGTGCTTAGTTAGTTAGGATTTGTGATCCAAGTGAAGTTGGTGCTTAACTAAACCTTGATGTTTGTCTTAGAGGAATTTATTATATTTGCATCATTATTGTGTTATCTTCCCCTTGATAATTTACCACTCAAATAAGTTTTGTATGTCTTATGTTTTTATTTTATGCTCATGGATCTTAATGTGTTGCTAGTTCACACTATTATTTTGATAGTTCATGAATGATAAATTAAATTTTAAAAAGGTTTTAAGACTAATTCACCCCTAATACTAGTCATTATGCTTCCAATAATTGGTATTAGAGCATGGTCCTTTGAGGTAAGTCTAACAACTTGAAGGTGATCCTAAAAAAGCACAAGAATGTCTTGTGATCAAAAGGAACAAGATAACATGTATGATGAAGTATCCTATGATAATGAATAAAGATAAACTAAAGTAGACCTTGAATATGAGATCATAAATAATCTTAATGATTTTAAACATCAAATGAAGACTATCAAGGATCTTAAGATTCAGTTAGAAGAGGTTAATATAAAGTGTAATCAAAAGGAAGTTGAATATGACCAGTTAAATATAGAGTTAGATTCCTTGAAGGATGAGCATGAACAACTCCTAGATAAATTGAGCAATTTTGAGAAATCATGAGAAGTCATAATAAATCAATAATATTAACCTAAAAATATCAATCAAATAACCCAATGCTATAAAGGATAAGTCATCATGGAGCTTATTATCATTTGTATTTTCACCACTTGAGGAGATTTCATAGCTCTCCTCATCCAAGTGGTACAATGGAAACATCTCACAAGTTGTGGATAACCAATAGGTGAGATGAATCTCTAGATTTAAGGGCTAGCTCCCTAAATGTGTCTTGAAATACTTTCACCTATAATAACATATTATTTATGGGGAAAAGGGTTATATTTTTCATGAAATTAGACCTATTCTAGAGGGTGATGAACCAATATGTTTACCATAGTACTATCATACTCTATCACAAAGAGACAAGATACACAACACTAGTCTAAGATTCCTAGAATGCACTAACATTAGTATTTCAATATGAAGGTGACATGCATGAAGACTATCTAAGGTAAGTGAAACCAAAGATCAGTTGTAGATACTAATAATTCCTTGTATACGTAATAATAGATCCATATACTTAGTAACACTTCATATGACCCAATAGGTTGGAATAACTTGCATCAAATATGGAAAGATTGAGAAAAAGCAAGGATAGATGTGTATCTCTTAAACATTCACTATACATCTCTTCACACACTTTGACAAGCTGATATATGAACTAAAACAAGATTAAATTTATTATCTAAGGCAAAGTACAATGTCAAAAACAATAGGGCTTCTCCATACCTAGTGTGGTATTTTTAAGAAGGCAAAAATGGCTAGTTCTTATAGAATGTGAGAGAGAAGGAAGAAGAAATAAGTCCAAAGGTCAAAAAGACACTTATCAGGCTAAGGAAATTAGTTAATTTTGCATGAGAAAGAAATTTGAAATTGACCATGCAAATTTAAGAAGCACAAGTATCACCCCAAGTCATGAAACTCTTGAAATGTGGCATATGAATTCTAATCTTACATAAGGAAACTAACTTCATCATTAACCCATATTTGAACATCCCAAAACTGATTATGGAAAGTTCTAATGATTTTAATTAAATTAAGGGGTTGTATACATGCCTTTCCATGCATTGGTTTTAGTCCTGATCATCTGAATTCCTCTAAAAGTGAGTTATCACCATCTATAATCAAAGAAAACTCCTCTTTCACACACATTGTAAAATTTGATTCCAAAAAGGCATAAATTTTCCATGAAAATTTGTAAAATTGAGTGGATGACACTTTTAAAGACCCTCCATGGCTTTAGAGGCATTAGGCACACCTTAAAAAGGCCTGGACTTGAAGTTTTCACCCTTCTTACCATCTTGTTCACTATGCCATATTTGAATAGCTAAGATGAGAGCTCTAGTAGGCACACTTAATATTTTTTATGAATCATTAAATTGACATGCGGAGTTATCTTAAGTCTCAATATTCCTTCAAAAGTTTATTTCATCTCTTGAAACCTCTTGTAACCTACATAATTCACAAAATAGTAAAAAATACTCTATTTCGTACTCCATCCATATAGTCAAGAAGGATGAGGAGGATCTTGAGAGATTAATATAAAAGGTTAAATAACTTTCATGGTCATTCTTATCAATTTTTATAGCTCACCATCTTCATTTCCTCAATCGGGTCCTTTTTAAGGGTTTACAAGGGTTTTATGCCATTTTTATCCTTAAGCTTTATTCATAAAGACCCGATGTTATAAATTCAAAAAAATTACACCAAATAAAATATAAATACCCCTAATAACCTTTATAAATTCCTTATATATCCATGAAAGGTGCCAAGGGAGATATGAGCATTTAAATTTGTCATATCGATCTCTTTTCTCCATTCTAATAGGTCTGAGTTGTCCTAAAGTCAAAGATTGACTTTCTCATGGATTATCCTACAATTTTTGGTTTTTTCACACCTATAATGACCTCAAAAACATTCCAAAATCCATTTTAATTCTCTACCAAGGTTGGAAGTGAAGTGGACCTTCCATTTGGCTTTTAGGCCACACCATGCTTAGCATACATGTCTACAAGTTTGAGGGTCTAAAACTACAATATGCGATTATTTATTCCATAAAGGGTTCATAATTTTTTTTATATGTTTTAAAACTTTTCACACCTTAATAAAATTATATTTTATCTTCTAGTATCCTCTTTTGTTACCCTTTCTCAAACTTGCTAGTTTATGCATAAAGAGAAGTACCCTCTGTCTAAGACACAGTAAAGGCTACTTCCCTTATTTTATAAAACAAATTAAATATTTTAATGGTTTATGTAAGTGATAATTATTAATTTTTTTAAATTTCAACCCTTTATCATGTGGTTATATCCTCTAAAAGTACTAAAAACTAAGACATACTATGAGGAAAGAGACTCTGTACATGCCTCTACCATGTGGACTGTGTGATGCTTGATTAGATCCTCTATTTATTACTTATTGTCAGTGATATATCCATGAGACATTAATAACTATATTGGGGTCACTTTTTTATCATTCAAACCATCAAGCCTTTTCAAAAATTTGATTATTTCATGATTTACCTTGATTGACCTAGACTGGTGTCATAGACTGTGACTATAATCCTCTTTCTTGTAGGTGGTCACACATTATTAAAGATTATATTTAATTCTTATAGGAATATGTAAAATATTCCAATATATTTTAGCATTGGTCTTAACATATTTGTCTTATTTATATACACTTCCCATGCTCATAATCCCTAAACCTACTCACTGCCTTTCTCAGTCAAACACAGTCAATTATATTGGAAAGGCTAAAACCCTATAGGTGAAGATTTATTTTTTGATAGGTTACACATAAATTTCTGATTCCATGACCCATATATAAAATTCTCCCATCATAAAATATTATTATTTCCATGTTTGAGCCTCCAAAATGGACTATGCACATCTACAGTCAGTTGTAGGTGAGCATTCTTGGAGTTAGGCACACTTGTAGGTGTGAATATGATCAAAGATTAGTATATCAATTTATTTTGATGATATATATGTTAATTAATATGAATTTTAACTTGATAATGTTTTTAAATCATGAAAACATTCTTCATTTACAACCTTGAATGCTAGAGTAATCTTGGAGCTTCAAATACTATAAGTTTCACTACCTATGTTTAGTGCAAAAAAGCACAACTTTGGGTCTCCCAAAAACCAATTTATATTAATAATTTGTCCTCCAAAATTTGTAGATATTTTTTCCTATGTATGGGATACAAGACAAAACCATTAGGTTACATCAAAATTCCTTATATCCCTATTATATGGCCTTCACCAAAATGCCTTAGGCCTCTATTCTATGTTTTTAGTTAAAAGGTCCCTGAATTCCATAGTCATTGCTTTTGGGAGTTTATCATGGCTTACCTAACAACCTAGAAACTCTTATAAGTCTATGATGATGTCCTTAACATATCAGGATCTGAGGAAGAGTTCCACTCATGTTTCAACACTTTAGTATGACACCACAATTCTCTACTAGGACCACCTATAGGTGGCTATTCAGTGTATACATGTAGTGGGTAGAATATGGAAAATGTACATTATTTTAGAGGATCATACTAAAAAAACTTTATAAAAAAACATGAAATAAATATTTATAAAATTAGATGAATAACTGAAATGATTTTATTGATTACAGACCACTTCGAGGGGCAACCTCCTTTAAGAAAGCTCAATACAATAAATTTTTGGATGCCTTCATTGGCCTCAAAAATTTCTTACATACGAATTATAATTTAATCAACTAATACAAACCAATTCATGTGAGATAAAACAAAATTCTCATGTTATGACTTACAAAGCATATGCATCCATAACAACTACTATACTAACAAAGTAAAGAGAAGAGATATCATAAGTTCATAATATTATTTTAGACCTCATGAATAGATATAGAATATTCTCCAATTCTCCAAATGGTTGAATATCATAATTAAGGTTTTGAAAACATTTTCAAAACCTATAATCCAATGTGGTTTTCCTATGTCAAGCACCTAGAGATGTGTATCCATGGTTGACTATGTGTAAATTTTGCACATGACTACAACATTCCATATTTCCTACATATAGAAGCTAAAATCACTACCTTATGTTGATAGAGGATATTTCACATCTTTGAAAATTCATAACACTTCTATGGATGTTCTCAGAGCATTTACAAGTCATGACTAAGACTGAAGAGTAGATGGGATCTGACTAAGTATGATAATGGACTAAAACATAGATCTAAGCATGCTGTTATGAGACTAAAAATGAAGGAAGGGTGATAAATATGTAATTTATAAATGGGAAACCTCATATCCTCTTCACATGAAACCCTTGCAAATAACTAGGCATTCTAAAAATAAGGTAAACTAACTGAGACTACACATAGTAGCACCTTCCTACAACATGAGATGATTTGCATATTAAAATACCTTGAAACACTAAAAAAAGTATGCATAGGATGTTATGAGATATCCAACATCATTTAGAGTCAACATCTCGAACTAGATTGTATGGAATTCTCCAAACCAAATCAAAACCTATAAGGTGCATGAAATAGTGAGCAGAAAAACATAGTCAACTTGTTAGAGTTGGTTCATAAAGCAAAATTAAAAAATATTAAAAAATATTATTATCAAAATTAATATTTTTTATTTTATTTAAACCTCCCAAAGTTTTTTAGTCTAAAACTTCTGCAACTATCTATACCAAGCACAAACCTATTGACTAGGTTTGTATGTCTAGAAGGGTGAAGAAAGAGCAAAACTATTTTAGATCAAAAATGAAACTTATATAGTATTTCAAGAATGGAAATGAGTCTGATTAATATGAAAATTCATCTCAAAACCTTCTCCCACATGTCACACTCCCTCATGCACTGTACAAGTGCCAAACTCTTCCCTTTTCAGTTGATTTCTTGATTTTTAGTTAGATAACTTACAATTTTAAGATGAACTAGAATTATTGAGAGGAAATATTACTTATTATATGTTTTTAAATAAAATAAGACACTTGGAAACCTTTAAAACCATTCCACTTGCATTTATGACCCCTAAATGGTTACTAAGTGACTCAAAATGACATATAGACTAATTAGATCATGACCAAGGATAAAATGACATTAAATTACATCAAATAGACTATTACACAGTCTATAAAAAATATTAGACCCATATATAAGCTTTTACTATAGGGGGTTGACCCATTTTGATTTATTTTCAAAATGGTCAGCATCTTTGGCAATTTCCCAAGGGTGGCATGCTTGTTATTTCATGACCAACTGCCTAATCCTATCCATTAAGATATGGATTCACTTGCACACATATTTGACACACAATTTACCTTTGAAAACATACAAAACACAAGTAAAAACACACAAAACAAGTCAAACTCAAAAATGATACACATGTTTATTAGAACACTTATGGAACACAACACAACAAACCAATCTAACTAACTCAAACACTAACTAACCTAATATGAGCACTTCCTCCTAGATCAAAGGGAAATTTTAAAACCTATATTTCTTCATGACATATAGTAATTAATGAGGCATTTATCCTTTTGATCCTTGGTATTGATGTCTCCATCTTCTTCATGGTGTTTGCCAACTTTATTGACATAGTGTTCAATGAGAATGAAGTAGCTCCAAATGGGATAGATATGGAATTGGATTCTTATCATATACAAATAGCCTCAAATTTATCATATTTATCCTCAAATATGATCTTTAGTGGTGATTCAATAAGACATACCTTCTTGATTTCCATGGTGATCTTAATGAGGTTAGGTTTCATTTCAGTTGCAAGTTCTTCAAGCTCATCAAGGAGCTCTACATAGTCTACCCAATCTTGATCATTTTCCTTCATGGAAGACTCTTTCTTCATATTATCATGTACTTGACCCTCATCTTGGAAAAGATATTTAATATCCTGAAAGAGCTTCATTTATAGCTCCCAATCATCTTTGTCCTCCTTATCATCCATAGCCATATGACTTGAAATTGTTCTTCATCCTTGATAGCACATTCATCTTCATGTTTAAGATGATCATCAATAACTTTGTAATCAGATGTAGAGTCTTATTCAAGTACTTCCCTCTTTAATTATTTGTCATATTCTTCATAAATAGCTCCAAAATAGTATTCAACATGTTTCTTTTCATCTAAAATGTATAATTACACTTGTGATTACCAAAGGGAGTCCCTCTATTGATTTTCTCTTCATAATCACTCATGAGATCTTTTTGATCATCTATGAATTGAGTTTGCTCCTCTTCACTTGATTCTCTCAAGATGGGCTCTTCCTCAAGAATGGGTGAGGTGAGAGGTTGATGGATGGGATCATGTGAAGGAGATAGAATGTGAGGTGTATTGGAAGGTTTATGAGATGGAGATGGAGTGTGGGATGAAGGAGAAGGCTTATGAGTGGATTTTGGAAAGAGAAAAGCACTAGAAACCTCATAGGGAAGTGAATTCTTGGGGTGATTAGAAGTAAAAACACCTACATAAATAGGAGACGCATCTTTCCAATAATATCTTTGTGTAAAATACATTAAATCATCTAATTCCTAAAGACAAGAATCATAAGAGTACTCTTGAGGCTGATAGTCATCATGATATGAATGATAAGGCTCATATTGGGACTGATAGAGAGGTGTTTCTTGATTGGTTTCTTGGTAGCCTTCCTCATAGGGTTGTTAAAAAATATGGTGTCCATATAGAGAGGGAAATTAAGGGTAATTGGGCTGCCATGGATCATTGGATTAATATCCATTTTGATATAACTGTTGAGGAGTATAAGGTGATTCATAACAAGGTTGATAGGGAGGTTCATGATAGGGTAATTGGCCATAGTTGTTCATATAAACCTCATATGTTAGATAAGAGACAAAAATTGATCGAAATATTTAATGAGATATACTTTTGCTACTTACAACCATGAGTTATCAATCAAAGTCACCATTGGTTCTAAGTTTTTTGATTCTAAAAGATGATAGAGGAAAGAAACACGAATAATCTTCCCACTCTCTTAGACCTTTGTCCCACTAGGTGCGATAAAACTATTGTCACTTGTATTTTCAACCCTTGAGGATATATCTTAGTTGTCCTCATCTAAGTGGCACAATGGAAACATCTAACAAGCTGTGGATAACCAATAGGTGAGATGAATATCTAGATTTAAGGGCTATCTACCTAAATGTGTCTTTAAATGCTTTCACCTATACTAACTGATTGTTTTTCAAGAAAAGGTTTAGATTTATCATGAAATGAAACATATTATAGAGGGTGATGAACCAATATTTTTTACCAAAATACTATCATACTCTATCACAAAGAGACAAGACATACAACACTAGTCTAAGAGTCCTATAATGCTCTACCATTAGTATTTCAATATGAAGGTGACATGCATGAAGACTATCCAAGGTAGTTGAAACCATATATTAGTTTTAGAGACTAAGGCTTCTTTTTACACTTAATAATAGATCCATACACTTATTAATACTTAATATGACCTGCTAGGCTAAAATACTTGCATCAAACATGGAAGGATTGAGAGAAAGCAAGGATAGATGAATATATCTTAACCATTCACTATACATATATTCAAAAACTTTTAAAAGATTATATATGAACTCAAAATAGATATAATTTATTTTCTAAGGTAAATTATAATGTCAAAACCATCAGGGCTTCACCATACCTAGTGTGGTATTTTTACAAAGGCCAAAATGGCTAGATCTTATAGAACTTAAGAGAGAGAAGAAGAATAAAGAAGTCCAAATGTCATAAGGACACTTTTCAATATGACAAAATGAGTTACGTTTTCATGATAAATGAATTTTAAACTTGTCATGCAAATTTAGGAAGCACAAGTGTCACCCCAAGTCATGAAACTCTAGAAATGTGGCGTAGGAATTCTCATCTTGCATAAGGAAACTACCTTCATCATTCACTCATATTTCAAAATCAAAAAAATTATTAGGGATAGGTATAATTATTTTAATGAGAGGGAGGTGTTGTATACATTCCTCTTCATTCATTGGTTTTAGTTTTGATCATCTAAATTCCTCTAAAAGTGAGTTATCACTATCTGTAGTAAAACAATTCCTCTTTCACAAACCTTATACACATGGCTTCCAAAAAGGCATAAATTTTCCATTAAAATTAATAAAATGGAGTGGATTATTATTATCAATAACCTTCATGGATTTATAGGCATCATGCACACCTTAAAAAGGCTCCCACTTAAAGTTTTCACCCTTCTCACCATCTTGTTCATTATGATAGCTTTGACTAACTGAGATAAGAGCTCTGGTAGGAAAAATTAAGAGTTTTTATGAAGATTGAAATGGACATGGGTAGTTATATTAAGTATAAATATTCCTTCCAAAGTTGATTTAATCTCTTAAAACCTCTTAGAACCTACACAATGCACAAAATAGTAAAAAATACCCTATTTTGTACTCCATCCATATAATTTTGTACAATCCAAAAGGATGGGGAGGGTAATTATAGAGTCATATAAAATTTTAAATAAATTTGATGGTCATTATGGTCTATTTTTATATCTCACCATCTTCATTTCCTCAATTGGATCTTTTCTAAGGGTTTGCAAGGGTTTTAGGCCATTTTTGTCCTTAAGCTTTATTTATAAATAATTGAACTTATAACTACAAACCAATTCCACTATAGAAAATATAAATACCCCTTATAACCTCTCTAAACTCATTATATCTCCATTAAAGTTTCCAAGGGAGATATGAGCATTCAAATATGCCCTATCGAGTTCTTTTCTCCATTTTAACAGGCCAGAGTTATCCTAAAGTCCAAGATTGAATTTCTCATGGCTTCTCCTAAAATTACCTATAAAACATTCCATAATCCATTTTAATTATCTACTAGGTTTGGACATGAAGTTGACCTTCCATTTGGCTTTTAGGCCTCACCATGCTTAACATGCTTGTCTACAAATTTGAGGGTATATACCTCCAATATGGGATTATTTATTCCATAAAAGGTTGTTAATGTTTTAATATATGTTTTACCACTTTAGACATTACTAAAAGTTTATTTTATCTTCATTTCCACTCATTTATCACCCTTTCTCAAACCTTCTAGTTTATGCATAAATGGAAGAACCCTCTATCTGAGACAAAATAGAGGGAACTTACCTTATTTTTTCAAATAAATTGAATATTTTAATAGTATATAAAATTTATAAGGACATCATATGTTAAATTTAAATCCATAATAAAATGGTTAGACCCTCTAAAATCACTAAAAGCTAAGATAGACTATGAGGAAAGAGACTGTGTGTAGGCCACTACCATGTGGACTATGTGATGCTTGATTGGAGACTCTATTTGTTCCTTATTCACCATGATAGCTACATGAGACATTATTACATATATTTTGTTAAATTTTTATCTTTTAAACCATAAATACTTTTCAAAACTTTTATTTATTCATGCTTTACATTGATTGACCTAGACTGGTGTCATAGATTATGACTGTAATCCTCTTTCTTGTAGGTGGTCACACATGATTAAATATTAGATTTAATGCATAGATTAATATTTATAATATACCAATATAATTTTGTATTATTTTAAACCTATTTATCTCATCTATATACACTTATCACACTCATAATCCCTAAACCTGCTCACTACCTTTCTCAATCAAACACAGTCAACTATGTTGGGAAAGCTAAAACTCTATAGGTGAAGATTTATTATTTGATAGGTTACACATAATTTTTTGAGTCCTTGAACCATTTATAAACTTATCCCATCATCTAATATTAATATTTCCATGTTTAATCCTCCAAAATGGACTATGTACACCTATAACCAGTTGTAGGTGAGCATTCTTGGAGTTAGGCACACTTGTAGGTGTGAATATGGTCAAAGCTCAGTATATAAACTTCCTTTCATAATATTTATGTTAATTGATATGAATTTTCACCTGATAATGTCATTAAAACATGAAAACATTAATCATTTTCAACCTTGAATGCTAGAGTCATCTTGGATCTTTAAATATTATAGGTTTCACTGCTTGTGTTTAGTATATAAAAGCATAAATTTGGGTCTCCAAAAAACCAATTTTTAATGATAATATGTCCTCCAAACTTTGTAATTTTTTTTTTTAATTTATGGGATACAATACAAGGCCATTATGATGCATCAAAAGTCTTTATAACCATATTATATGACCTTCACCAAAATGCCTTAGGCCCCTATTCTATGTTTTTAGGGAAAAGGTCCCTGAATTCTATAGTAATTGATTTTGGAGTTTTTCAAGGTTTAAACACCAACCTATAAACCCTTATAATTATATTATGATTTCCTTAAAATATCAAGATCTTAGGAATATTTTGATCTCATGGTTTAACACTTTAGTATGACACCATCGTTCTCTACTAAGACCACCTATAGGTGGTTATTTAGTGTATATATGTAGTTGGTAGAATATGGATAGTGTGCATTATTTTATACCTCATGAATAGATATAAAATATTCTCAAATTATTTAAATGGGTGATTATCATAATGAAGGTCTTGAAAACATTGTCAAAACCTCTAAACCAACATGGTTTTCTTGTGTCAAGCACCTATAGGTGTGTGTCCATGGTTGACTATGTGTAAATGTTACACATGAATACAATATTACTTATTTATTACAAAATATGGATGCTTAAATCACTAAATTATTTTTATATAGTATATCTCACATATTTTAAACTTTCATTACACTTTTGTAGATGTTATTAGAGCCTTTACAATTCATGACTAAGACTAAAGAGTAGATGGGAGTTGATTGAGTATGAAAATGGAATAAAAATTTGATCCAAGCATGATGTTATGAGAATAATCATGAGGTAAAGGTTATAAATATGGAATTGAGACATGGGAAACCTCATATCATCCTCACATTAGACCCTTGCAAAGAACCAAGCATTCTAAAAATAAGGAAAATTGACTGAGACTGTGCATGGTGGTACCTTCTACAACATGAGATGATTTGTTTATCAAAACCCCCTAAAAAACTAAACCAATAATGGAGATAATGTGAGTAGAGAGCCAAAATCATTTGGAATCAACATCTCCAATTGAATTCTATAAAATTATCCAAACCAAAGCAAAACCTATAGGTTGCATAAAATAATGAGTAGAAAAACATAGTCAACTTGTTAGAGATAGTTCATAAATCAAAACTAACCAATATTAACAATATTTTTATGGAAATTAATAAATTTGAATTTAATTTCACCTCCTAAAGTTTTTTGGTTTGAAACTTCTCCAACTATCTGTACCAAGCGCAAGCCTATTGATTGGTTTTGTGTCTCTAAAAGGGTGAAGAATGAGAAAAATGGTTTTATCTCAAAAATGACACTTAAAAAGTATGTCAAGAATGTAAATGAGTTTTAGGAAGCTGAATGGTCATCTCACAACCTTCTCCCATGTGTCACACTCCCTCATGGGTCATACAAGTGCCAAACTCTTCCCTTTTTAGTTGATTTCCTAATTTTTAGTTAGATAACCTATAAGTTTAAGATGAATTGACATTAATGACTAGAAATCTGACTTCTTGGACATTTTAAAGAAAAATAGGACACTTGGATACCTTGAAAATCATGCCAATTGCATTTATGGCCCCTAAATAGTTACTAAGTGACTCAAAATGACATATAGACTAATTAGATCATGACCAAGGATAATATAACATTAAATTACATAAAATAGACTATGACACAACCTATGAAAAAATATTAGACCCCTATATAAGTTTTTACTATAGGGGGTTTACCTATTTTGACTTGTGTTAAAAATGTTCAACAAAACCATAGTAAGTATATAATTTTTTATTGTTACATCTATCACGATATAGGACACAATGCAAGATTATGCTCTAATATGGTTAGAAGGTACATAATATTAAACAAGACATATGAAGATCCTAGAATACACAAGACGAATCAAACATTGGTATGGAAACCAAATCAAGCTATGATAGATCAGATTGAGCTCAATCATCAAGATGGACTATTTGTCAAGGATGAATAGAAGACTAAGGAAGACTCTATGTTGGGTTAGATTGCCTTTCACATGCAATATGAAAGGATGAAATGGTATATTGATATTGTTATTCAAGCTAGATGATAGGAGAAAGAAACAAGTTCATCTAATTAAATAAAAATGTTTTAGGAATAGTGAGGTTGGAGACAACATAACTGCTAATATAGTTGGCAAGGGTATCTTGAGTTTGGATAATGGAAAGACCAATACATAAATTTTTTTATATGTGGAAGGTTTGAAACATAAACTTCTTAGTGTGATTCAAATGTGAAATCAAGGACACAGACTAACCTTTCATGATAGAGGGTATGAGATAAGGAGAGTCAAATTAGGAAGGCTAATTACCAATGCTAAAAGGACTTAAAATAACTTATATGTATTGACTGAGATCAAGAAGGAGAGATGTTTCATGAGAAAGATAGATGAAATTTGGATATGAAAAATAAGGATAACTCACATGGACTTTGATAACATGGTCAGGATTAGCACTAAGAAGTCTATGAAGAACATGCCTAAAATCATCAATCCTAAAAACATACTTTGCAAGGAATGTCAACATGGTAAGCAGAATAGAATAAAGTTCAAATCAAATGATTTTTCTAATACAATACCCTTGGATTTAATCCATACTAATTTCTATGGGCCTAAAATAATTCAAAGAATTCAAGGAGAACTACTTCATGTTAATCAATTATGATTACACGAGAATGATTTGGGTTGCATTCTTGAAAGAGAAATTAAAATCTCTTAAAAAAATCAAGGCATTTAATGCTCTTGTTGAGAATGAGAATAATGGGAAGATCAAGTGACTAAGATTTGATGGAGGATGATAGTTTTGGTCTAATGAGTTTGATGACTTTTGTGAGGTTCATGGAATCAGGAGATAATTTTCAGTAGCTAATACACCTTAGTAAAATGGGGTAGTGGAAAGGAATAAATTTTTGGAGTGAGAGTTCACACTCACTCATGAGTTAATTTTAAATTTGGAGTTATTTATTTAGTTGTTAAATGTTTAATATTTACATCATTAGTTTATGCATGTAAATATTCCACAATAACTAAAGTTGGTTTCACACAACAATTTTTTTTTTTGTGAAACAAACTATTATGCCTATTTAATATACACTCATATTTCTTAACCTATTATTCTAGTGGAGAGAGAGAAACATATAGATTTGTGTATTATTCTTTGGAGGAATCATGTGACTAGACGTATGCATAATTATTGTGTGTAAATAATTATCTCCATGATTATGTTTATGTGGTAATGTTTTGTAGGAGAGATCTTGCTAGTTTTGAATTCATTTTGAATTCCAATATGGATCATTCTTGGTGGTGTAAGAGGAATTATTGGTGAGGATGCTACAAGCATCATTACTCTGCTATTCAGCTTCTTTGACTACACATTACTCCTATTTTATGATGATCTTTTTTGTTTTTAATATCCTTGTTAGGAAGATGTGTTTTTTTTTTATAGAAATGAATCTCTCATTGCATAGATGATGTATACCATAGATTGATTTCTTTGTGGAGTTCTTGAATCACTTGGTGATATTGCTCTAGGATAGGAATTTTATTTGTAGTCACACTAAGATTCAAGGAGATTTTTTCTTCATATGTGTGCTCCATGATTGAGCACCTTTTACCTAGTTTCATGACTATCCCATCATCACTAGAGACATTATTCTTGACATATTTTAGATTTATATATGATTGTTGACAGTCTCCTTCAGTCTTTGGTGGAACTTGTTCTTCTTTAGCAGTGTAGCTAGTCTAGTGTAGCCCAATGTCAGCATTTTAGTGTTTGCATAGTGGGATTGGCCCACTCATTCATGGTTTTTTATTCAATACACCCACTTAAACATTATGGGGTGGGGGGGGGGTATGGACATACTACTTTAGGTGTTGTGCTCATTATTAGTACATAATTTTTTCTTTTGGAGCTAGTTGATTGAGTGCATTCTACTTGATGGCCTTCATTCCATCTAGTGCACCTCTTCAACTTTATGTTCGAGTATTGAACCATTTTATTTCTTGGGGTACCTTGTATCATGTTTTTTTTTCTCTCTTGACTTTAGTTGTTGTTACTATTTTTTGGGCACCTTGTGGTGATACGTTTCATCCTTGGTGACTTTTTTTCGTGTTTTTTGATATCAGTGTTTTTTAATATATTTAGCCTCATATAGAGTACCAACTCTTATTTGAATTGGTTGTTATAATGATTCATCATCCATGTAGTCTGATAATATGGATTGGTTACCATAGGGACACTTTTTATTTCATTATATTTATACATGGGTACTTGATTAGGCCTCCTTACTGGGACCCATTCAGTCTCTTTGCTTTATTTTTTTCTTACTCCCTATTTTGAACATAAGGGAGGATATTTGAGTGAGCATTCACACTTGCTCATGAGTTAATTTTAAATTAGGAGTTTGTTATTTAGTTGTTAAATGTTGAATATTTTCATCATTATTTTATGCTTACAAATATTCCACAACAACTAAAGTTGCTTTCACATAGCAAATTATTTATTGTGTGAAACAAACTATTATGCCTACTTAATAGGCACTCCTATTGCTTAGCCTATTATGACAGTGGAGAGAGAGAAACATATGGATGTGTGTATTATGATTTTTAGGAATAATGAGATTGAACTTGTGCATAGTTCTTATGTGTGCATAATTGTCTCCATTATTTTTTTTTGTGGTAATGGTTTGTAGCAGAGATCCTACTGGTTTTGAATTCATTTTGAATTCCAATAGAAATGGATAGATCAAAAGATGGATAAAACTATGTTGAATGAGTCTATATTATATGATGTATGTTGGAAAGAGGTAGTAAGTAATTTTTTCTACATTTTGAATAGATATTAGATAAGGACTAATGTTAATAAGAATATTTATGAACTATGAAAGGGTAGACCTAAAAATGTATAACACTTTAGAGTGTTTGGGAGAAAATATTTCATCAAAAGAGATGATGAGGACTTGGGTAAGTTTGATTCTAGATTTGAAAAAACTATATTCTTAGGGTACTCATCAATGAGCTCAGGTTATATATGTTATAACAAGAGACAACAAAAGATAGTAAAAGGTACCAATTTGAATATTTATGAGATAAGGAAATATCACTCAAATTCAAAAAACACTTTATAGAATATAGAGTTGAAGAATGAAGAGGAGACTATATAAGTTAATGAGGAAGAAGAAGAAGTTGAAGAGAGATAGGACTTAAAAGGAATTTTAAGATAGATTCAAATATATCACCCTAAAATTAAAATTATTGGTAATAATAATGTAGGTATGCAAATAAGGATAATGTAAATCAAGAGAATGTTACTCTATTATCTAGTATTAAACCGAAGAGTCTTATATAATCAAGCAAATGAATGTTTTGGATAGGTGTTATGAATAAAGATTTATATCAAATAGAGAAGAATGAGAGTTGGGAACTAGTCCCTCGGCCTAAAGATAAGAATGTAATTGGAACAAAATAGGTGTTTAAAAACAAGTTGAATGAAGATGGTGATGTCACTAGGAATAAGGCTAGATTGGTATGCAAGGGATATACACAATTTGAAGGTGTAGACTTTGAGGAGACCTTTAAAGTAGTATTAATATTGGAGTCCATTAGATTATTTCTAGCTTATGTAGGATTCAAAGTATTCAAGGTATAATAGATGGATGTTAAATCTATCTTTTTGAATGGGAATTGGGAAGAAGTGTACAGTGATCAAACTGAAGGGTTATCACTAACAAATTACAAAGACTATGTTTGTATATTAAAAAAAGATCTCTATGGTCTAAAACAAGATCCTATATCTTGGTATGCTAGGTTGGACAAGTATCTATTAGATCAATGATTCAAAAGAGGAGTTAAATATAGTAATTTATACATCAAAATAGAAGATGATCATCATCTGATCATAGTTGTCTATGTGGATGACATCATCTTTGGTGGAAATAATGATAACATGACAAAGGAATTTATAGAGGTGATGAAGAAAGAGTTTGAGATGTCCATGATAGGATAATTATCATTATTTCTTGGATTTCAAATCACTCAATCTAAAAAAAATATATTCATCTCACATGCCAAGTAAATAAGAGAGTTGTTGTAGAAGTTTGAGATGGAGGATTTCAAGGTGGTTAGTACACCCATTATCATAGGATGTAACTCTAGCAAGGAATATGAGTCTTCAAAGTTAAATTAGACATTATATAGTTCAATGATTGGAAATTTTTATATACAACTACCTCAAGACCTGACATCATGTAAGAAATAGGTCTTGTGGGAAGCTTTCAAGTAGATCTAAAGGAAAAACATATGCAAGAAATCAAAACGATACTAAAGTATCTCAAGGGGCTATGGAGTATGGATTTTGGTATCCAAGAAGCAAGGAGTTCAATTTGATAGCCTACAGACATGCAAATTGGGAAGGAAGTATATAAGATAGGTAGAGTACTAGTGGAGGATCTTTCTTCCTAAGATGGTCCCTAGTTTCATGGATAATCAAGAAGAAACCATAAGTATATTTGTGAACTTTTTGGGCTAATTACATTGTAACAACTTCATGTTTCACATAGGTCCTATGGATGAGATAGATCTTAAAAGACTACAAGGTAGATTATGATGGTCCTACCCCTATCTATTGTGATAATACAAGTGCTATAAGTGTCCCAAATAACCCTTTCATACAATCAAGGACCAAACACATTCCCATCTGGAACCATTTTCTAAGAGAGTAGGTAAGTGAACAATGTTTCAAACTTGAATATGTTTCTACATAAGATCATATTATAGAAATCTTAACCAAACCACTTACAAAGGTAAATTTTGAACACTTAAGACAAGAATTGGGTGTAATTCTTGCCCCTAAAAATTATTGAAGAATCCAAGTGCTTAGGGGGAGATAATCATGCTCATTGGTTCTAAGAACATGTGAGTTGTTCCAAGAAGGTATGCATGGAGATAGGGGGAATATGTTTGTTTTATGTTTCATAAACTCATAGTTCTGTATGTTGAGTATTTTGGTTTCAAGGAGTGTGATCCAAGGAATTATAAAAACCACTTAATCATTTATGTCAAAGGGGGAGAAAGACCAAAATTGGAAGCTAAGTATGAGAATTTTTTAGTATTATTTGAAATCAATGACAAAGGGGGATATTGTTGAGCATTATTTCTATTGTTGAGGTTTGACATTGAAACTATCATGAATGTCAAAGGTTGTTCATGATGTTCATGAGGTCATTGAGTAATTTCTTTGTTTGATTGCATCCTTAAGAGGTATGACATTAGTTGAGAAACATATAAGGCATATGAAAAGGGTGTAGAAGCATCAAAGGAAGTTTTAAGATCAATTTCCAAAGTTGTCAAGTGTTTGAACCTAACAAGCAACTTGAGAAGGCTTGTGCATAGGATGTCTAGGTATTTTGCATTAAGGACCATAGTGGCCTAGTGAGATGGATGAAAAGAGAAATATTAAAATGTATGAGCTTGTTTAATCATCCATATGATGCATTAGATGACTCATGAGAGTCTTAGAGTGAGGCTATAGGTGTAGGATCTATAGACCTAACATGCAACTAGATTAGTTCAAGACCATACATAACCTAATGAAGTGCCAAAAGGTGTTATCAAGACCTATGAATGATGAAAAATAGTATTTAATAATATGATAAGTTACTTAATAATGAGTATGATGTGGATAACACATGAGAAGAGGCTTGAAGGCTAGTTTCAAGACCTAATGTGGTTTATAGGTCAAGGTCCAAGCAAATAAAGAGAGAGATGGTGGATAAATGAGGTATTATTTTCATATTTAAAAATAATAATGAAAAAATGAGAATTGAAATAGGTATGCCATGTTTTTTCAAATATGTTTACCAAGTTTTAGGTCAAAGTTGGAAGGCTAAGGTAATAAAATGTGCTTTAATATCTCTTGAGTACATAAAATGGAGGGTTCTCAACTCGAGAAGAACTTTAAAGTGTTCATTGGAACATGTAACCTATACATGAGAACCTGATCCATTCATGGTATATAGGGAAGGGTCATAGATCAAATTTTCAATCATTATTTTATGGAATAGGGGCACAACTTTATGAATGATTGTTAAGATTGTAAGATGATTTAAATACTCAAAGAGCCTTAATAGTGACCCAATGTGAAATAAATTATTATAAAGTACTTATAATGGATTGGTTTATCTATTTTATCTATTATATCATGAATATAACTCTCTCAGGGATAGTTAGGTGTGATTTGTTTGATAGGAAAGTGAGTTAATCCTACAAGAAAGGCCTTATTTCTTAGAGCTTTATTGTATCAAGCAGCATTGATTGATTCAAGGTTCTTAATTAGATTAAGGTTGAATATTGAGACTGTTATATTATTCCCATGATGGTTTTTAGGTAATTTATAGACCTTAGGGGTGGTACACCAATCATATAAATTGACCAGTCACTAACAAACCTAGTGGTGCAGATAGTGAGAAAACTAAGAAAAAGTGAGAAGTTGATTAGGGATGGATCCAAATGCATGTGGATGTTATTAAATACCTATGATACATGTCCATATTAGATATAATATTTGGAGATGATTTTATATATCATAAATTTGATCTCAAATTGACTTGTCTAGCTCAGTGAGGTTTGTGTGTAGTGAAGTCATGATATTAGTGTGTAAGACCAATATTGCTATTAGAGATTATTATATATACATAATATTTTCAAAATTTTATCAATTAATGATGTTATTTATCTTTAGGAACCCATATATTCTAAATTTCTTTGAGTTCACAGCTTAAGGGGTGCACCAGGAAGGGGGTGGGTAGACCATTGGTGCTTTCTAGGATTGTTGTCCTTTTTTCCACTTGTTATCTACACACTTGTCTCTTGAGAATCATTCCCCTAAGCTTGTTATTTTATCTTGTATAATATTTTAGTCATTTTCTACTTTCATTTTATTTTACCTTAACCTAAACCACTTCTTGATAGTTTACATGACTATATTAGCTATTGTGACCCTATATTGTTATTGACATAGCTTATTGAGAATTAAGTCATTCATGGTCGACTTAGTTCATTATCTAGTATTTTTTTTTGTTTTTTTTAATATTAGGTCAACTGGGTTGACCTTGTTGATTGAAAATTTCAAAAGGGCTTAGGGTTAAATCTGCCTATATATAAGATCATTTCACCATTATTAAGAGAAGAAAAGAAGAAGTAAGAGATATTGTGCATCTTCTTATCTACCATTCTACTTGAGGATCAATCTTAGCGTTTCATTCTTTCTTTAGAGATATGAATCTTGTCTTGTGGATAAGTCTTTTGGATGTATTGATAGGTTGTGTAGCCTAGAGTTGATTTATCCTTGTCATCCTTACATAACATAAAAACCTCTTGTAAAGTACCTTGGCCAAGGGAGAGATTGAGCCTCGATGGGTTCATCTTCAAAGGTAAGTATACATAACTTTGTTCCTCCTTTGTAAGAGTAGATATATATGCATTTATTCATATCTTCTATGTATTAATATTCTATATACATTGACATGAGTATATATATTTTATCCATGCTTATTTTCATTGCTTATTACCCCCATTTTCATTGTTTAGAATAAACATTACTTTATTAGTTATTAGTTATTAGTTTAGTGAATATGAAAACATAGGACCTAGTTAGGGTTATTGCATGATTGTGTTTGACTAGAGGCTTTGGAACCCTTCCTAGTATTGTTTTTGTGATAAGAGATCCCCTAATTGGGTCTAGTAGATCCACATATTGGTCATGTTCTCGATTATCTAATGTATCCCCAATTGAATGTTTAGGTAGTATCTATCTTCTTTGAGTTAGGATTGATTTATAGACTTGATGTATTTTTGATTGCATACATTCTAGTGAATTTGATGTGAATTTAACCCTTGTATATTTTATTTAACATATTTCATTTTATTTATTTTAGTTATGATACTAGGTTGATAGGGTCAGTATAGTTTCTAACTTCTGTGCATAGGTTTAACACACAATCACATCAAAATGACTATGTTTTATTTGTGCAAGTATTCATTAGATATAGGTTACTAGACTGAATAGGTTGACATAGTATATTTTTTCAATTATAGATAGGCTACTGGGTTGAATAAGTCGACACATTACACTTATTCATCATTAGAAAACATACTAGGTCAACCAAGCTAGTATAACCATCTTCCAAACTTCCATAAAACATAATAGGTTGACCAAGATGGTATAGTCATCTTCATAGGATTTAACAAATAAAGAACTATAGAACTAGGTCACCCTAGTCAACACAATTCATAGAAGTTACATGTAATATTTAGATCACTTTCACAATAATCTCACTTTCCTTTGCATCTTCCAACCCATTAGGATCCTTTCTCTCTTTCTTTATCATTTCTATTATTCATTATAGTTTTGTTTTTTCATAGTTTGTAGTTTTTAAAACTACCATTGTATAGTAAACTAGGTAGACCTAGTCAACCTAAATCTATATTCTATCTTCTATTTGAAAGACTAGATCAACACATCAACATAGTTATTAATAGAAATTTACTTTAGAAGTATAGTAAAGACAAAGTTGAATCTATTATGTAATATCTGCATACATTATTATCTGAACTGACACTACACTATGTTTTAAATTTTGAAATAACACTTATATTCTAATAATTACTTCACACTTTCACTTTTAGTTTCTTACATGATTAAAATAGATCACATAGTCTAATTAGGTGGTTTTCCAATATGCCATTTAGTTGTACTATTTTTTTAATTTTTATCTACACACTACCAAATCACATAATGCCAAAATACATCTATATATTTCTCTACCCAAGGCCTATCTTCTTAGATTTCATCACCAAGGGGGAAACTGAATTGGTTTTCTAGCCAAGTATAAACATGTGGTTAATGGTATATATTGGCAAAGCACCTAACACACTTATTATTTTAGGATAGTGAAGTGAGGGAATAGGCCCTAATACCAAGCTAGTATCATTGCCAACATAGATCCTTTTCAGTCTAAACATCATAAAACTAGCCATCGATTGCTTTCTAGTTCCTTACTTTTAGCTAACTTATTTATCACACTTAAAATAACACTCTAGTAATCTAAAAACATTTAGGGTGACCAATTAGTTAGCATTTTATTTTTATTTGACTTCTTTCTTTCTTCTCTTTATATGTTGTAATTTAAAAACTTACATTGGGTAGCATTGGTACAAGGTTTTGTGTTGTATAAATCAATTGGATTATTCTCATTGACCCCATTGATTGTAGGTTTACTTTCATCTTCTTAATTTAAATTAAATTTCAAAATTTTCTTATTTTTAGAACACTATCATCTTGTAGTCATATAAAATACAAAATTTGATTATTTTAGTATGGCTAAAAACACCCAATCCATAGGTCCTCCTACTTGCTTACATAAAACTTTTAGGATTTTCTTTCAATGATTACCAATCATAAAAAAGCTTCTAAACTTAACCCTTACAGACCCAGGTGGCTATTTTAGGCCCAAATCCATCACCCTAAATCTCATTCCCTTTAGACAATAACACCCAACTTAAATAGGAGTGTTAAAACCCAGGGTGTCTTATTTCTGGCATTGTTATCCAAGTGCAAAGTTGGTCCTAATGGTCATATTTTTGTAAATCCTTATCCTAATTCATGTCATCCTAATTTGAATTAATTTAACTCAAAATCATTAAATCCACTATAAAAGGGCATTCAAAGTCCATTTAAAAGGGTTAATACTCATTTACAAGAAAAAAACAATAATACAAGAAAGTATACTCAAGCACTTTTCCCTATTCTCTACATACAACCTTTCAATATTATTCCAAGCCTATCAAAACCCTTGCACTAGTCCCTAACCATCTAAAATTACACCTAGTTTCACATCTAGTTGCATCTTCATACATAATTGCACCAAGCACTTCAATGGGAGAAATACATTAGCTTGATCCCTCCTTGAAGTATTGTTATGTAGGAAAGATGCCCACATATAGGGTGTGAAGTGCATCCAATGTATCTTTTACACACTAACCTCTTCTCTCTCTTTCCCAAGTTACCATTAAAGTTCAAGCATAAAGATATCCTAGGGATTTTGAAGATTAAAATAGATGCATAGTGAGCTTTGCAAACTTTTGGGCTTTGATATTTCACTGACAGGGTAACATAGACCTATTGATCAGAACCAAAAAAACTTAGATCACTTGGACAACAATGTTGAAAAAGGACTACAACACTAAATAGTAGGGTGTCCCACTTTCAACACTCCTATCCAATAATAAAATGAATTTCAATAACCTATTTTTGACACTGTCTCAGTCATGTACTTGAATTCTCAGACCTTATCTCAGATGAGACAACTCAGAATAAGCTAAGTCATATTTTTTCTTATTTATTACTATTTTTAGAAAAGGAAAAAATATAATATATTTACATAAATTAATGGATTAATTATTGCACATTATTTACAGATTTACTTTACTCTAGACCTATTTATTATTTAATAATAAAACTCCATTATTCTAAAAAATAATAAAACATTTGCTGAACCTGACTTACTTTGAATTTTGCACAAAAACCCTAGAAACCCTAGGATAAATTATTTCTAATTTTTTTCCATAGTTTCCTAATTTTCCATATATTTAAAAATAAAAAATCTACAAATTAATTTTAAAACTATCATATATTTTGTTCAAATCCTAGTTTACACATACTAGGTCCTTTTTACATACAGACACATTCCAAACACTAGGAAAAATATATTGCTAATTTTATTAAAAAAAAAATTATTTTTCCTAAACTTTTAAAGAAAAATTATAAAATTTATCTATAAATTCATATTAATTTTTTAAAATTGTCATACTTATTTTCAAAATTCATTCAATAATCCCTAGTTGTATTAACTAGCTCCAAATTATTTTCCAGTACTCTTCCAATCATTCTCTAAATTTTTAGTTACATATCAAACACAACAAATCTATTTTAAATTAAAAAATTCATGGTATTTTGCATAAATAATTTTAACAAATCCTTATTTTCATGTACCATCTCTTATTTTTCTTCTTGAGGTATCACCTTACATGTTTTGGAGTTATGTATCCTTTCTATGCATATTCTAGTTCCTTGTTTAGATTATATCAACTTAATCTTTGATACTATTATCCAAGTTGTTTTTATTATGCCACCTAAGTTATTTGCATCTCTTCCTTAGATATAAAGTGCAAGACTTAGTGTAAATCCTCTTAAATTCACCCATATTCTTGCACCTCAACCATATACTATGGATAAACAACTAACTCAAGTTCTAGTCATAGATTTTACACATCTAGATTACAAAAATTTAAATGAGGATAATTTTGACAAAGAGAAGTATGAAAATAAAAATGATGATGTACACACAAATGCTCATACTCCACCACATTAGACTACTGATCCAATTCTACCCATTGTTGATAATGAATTTGTACTCAACAAAGATTTTGTCCTCCAAAACTTTACAGAAATACTTAAAAAATATCCTAAAGATCATACACTAATTTTTCAATCTATCATGGAAATCAAAAAGGATAAAAAATTTGAGTTTTCTATCCCCATAGAGCAACCAGTTGAACATGACACTACAAGGGTAACTATGTCTCAATAACCACCTATAACAACCCAACCTACCTCTATGCCACTAGCTACAGCTAGTACATCCCTCTCTCCTAATGTGGTAGTGCTTGTGCAAGAGATAAGATCTCTTCAATCCAAAGTGCTACATCTTGAGAAAGGTACCACTAGACCTACATAGGACTTGGATTTTCTTTCTCTTTTACATATACCATTAGTATGTCGTATTTCTTTTACACCCTTACCATAAGTTTTTGTTCAACCCAAGATTACTCTTTATGATGGAAAGGGTGATCCAAAGACACACTTGAGAGCATTTCAAGCCACATGCTTGGACTATGTACCCAATGACTAGCTACTTACCAAGATATGTCTATGGAGCCTAAATGATTATGATTTACAATAGTTCTATAGTCTACTAAATTAATTGGTTCATGCATTCAGTCCTTTAGTTGTCATTTCTTAGCACACTTTAGCATTAATATTGGTGATAAGGTTTCATATGCTCAAATTGATCAACAGAAACAATGACTAAATGAGCATCTCATAGATTATGTTCTTTGGTATAAGACCATCTTGGCTAAGATGACTAGTCCCATGGTAGATCAAGATTTAAAGTACCTCTTTAAATAGAGTCTTTTACCAGCACTTCATGAATCAATTATGTTCAAGTGATTCTCTTCTTCATTGAACTATGTCATACACTAAAATAAAGAGAAGTGAAACTCATTTAAATGGGGAAACTCAAGTATACAAGCATTCTAGACACAACTAATAAGAGTAACAACAAAGTCCCATTCAAAAAAAAGCTCAATGATATAAAAAGGCATAATCAACTTACAATAAATGTAGCTTTAGATCCTCCTCAAGATATAGTTTTATCAACACCCCCTCAACATACTTTTTCACATATTCTAGTTCCTCTAGCTAGGGTTTTATAGTAGCTTTGTGATTATAATATCAAATATCTCCCTCCTATTTGGGAAGTTGATCCAACCAAACCTCTTCACAAGGGATATGATTGGTAGGCATTTTATGATTACCATAGGGCACCAAGTCACACTAAAAATAAATGCATCAGTTTGAAACATAAGATACAAGACTTGATAGATGACAACCTACTTGATCTTGGCACTTCAGTTGAGCCTCCACAAGCAAAACCAACAGAAGATAAAGATTTGAAAATATTCTTAGATCCATTTCCAAAAAATTCAAAATAGGATATAGGAGACACATCAGGGGTTCACCATGCATGTCATGCACATCCAACACCAGTTACATACCAGACACCTTCAGTTGAGTCACATCTTTTGAGTGGTATGATCAGTGTGTATGAGTCTAGAGTTCTAGTTAGACCTTTGATATCCTTCTTAGATTAGGTTATTATGGAGGATTGTTCAGACTATAATGCACTCTTTATCAAAGCACATATTCATAATCATCGTATTCATAGTGTTCTCATTGATAATGGTTTTAGTGTCAACATGTGCACTATTACATTATTATAATATTTGGGATATTTAGAGTAAGATATCACCCTGATAGATATAGTTATCAATGGATTTAGTGGGCACATATAGAGTTCATTGGGTGATATTGTACTTATTTTATAGACTTTCTAACACATGTGACCACACATTTCACTATAGTTCTCAATACAGGAGTTTTTTATATGTTAGGTGGTCACCCCTGGATTCAAAAAAATTGAGTAGTACCATCTATAGTTCACAAATGCATGAAATTCATTCATGATAATTAGAATATTATAGTTGTTGGAGTTTTTTATGAGTTACCACTACCCACTTTGGAGCCATCTACTTTGCAATCACTAGTTCTAGCTTCTCCACTAGTTTTAGTTTCACTACCAATTATAGTTCTTCCTCCAGTAAAGATTTAGATAGAATTGACACATCCATAGCTAGTATAGAAAGTTCATAAACTACCACAACATTGGGATTATAGATAGATTCTAGATATAGTTTTCACACCTAGGGGAGTTTCATTGAGATCTCATGGGTCTATACATAAATCACATGTTTAATAAGCTTTTCCTACTTCTAGATGGATCCCTAAGAGCCCTATAGTTACATCCACCTCTTAGAGTTAAAATGAGACCCCACACTTAGTTTCTAATTTAGTTATTTTATAGAATCTACAACATATATAGCTTTCAAATCCACAGTGTTACCATTTTCATCATGCTTCACATTCATGCATGATTCCACTCCTTGATATAGGACACCATGATAAGGAGTCTCACATGAAACTTATTGGTTAGTATCATCCTATCTTAGCCTACTTGTACATAATCTCTTTTTCTTGATTATACATAACTTATACAAAAATAATACAAAATTTCAAAATATAAAAACATTCAAATAATTCAAAAATACCAAAAACATTTCAATTGTATGCATCATCCATGATTTACATTACTACTATCATGCTAAGACTTACATTTTTTGTTTCATACTATTTATTTTTGATTATCTACATTACCACGCTTCACTTGATCTTCTTTGAGTGTGTGTAGTGATATCTAGCTACTTGATTGCTTCACTCTACCCATTGAGGGGGCATTACTACTTTTACATTTGAGACACACATCGATATACATACCCACTAGGGGCATCTTATACATGACAACATTATCTAGGTTATGTCAATCCTACACTACACACTATGAGTTATCATATTGATGTACATTACTTACCAGATTACATAAATTATTATATCGACATTTCACTAATATCTAGCACTTGTGTATCTCTTAGCATATAATTAGTCATGTACTAAACATGTCTTACATACTTTCACTCTTGCTTTGATTAGTTGGATGTGATTGTACCTTTCCATTTTTTACATGCTTTCCTTTCTTGGTCTATGTAGCTAGATGAGATTGTATTTTCAGTTCCACTTTTATGTCTTATGTGTGCCTTACGACATCTAACAATGTAATTTTATTCTATTTATGTGTTTATACCTTTGGACATTTGCTAATGTCCCTTGATTGTACTCTTCTATGTCCCTATGGCCCTCATACCAATATTTGCTTATTTCAAATTATATGTGTATGTGGAATTTGAACATGACTTGTATGCTTACTTTCCAGTTTGAGTGGCATATGCCCATGCCCATTGTTTGTGTGGCCCCTTAGCCAACCTTGTATTCTTCATGATTGTTTCTTATTGATTTGTATGATTTTTGATTTATTTCTTGTCCTTCTTTACAATGTCATGATCCATATCATGCATTTACCTTTCTTTCTTAGATGCCATGATGGACATCATGCTCCATCCCTCCTTGACAACTAACAACTAACATCTAATGTTTCTAATTCTAGTTTAGTACATTAAAAATGATTTTACATTGTTATATATATCTAGGCATATCTTTGTTGATGTAAAAAATCTATCAATACAAACATTGTTGTATCTAGATATATCTTGTCAAATTTCATTGATATATCATGTATATATGAAACATAACACACTTGCATGACTATTTTCTTTTGAGGGAAGTCATTGCAGGTTCAATAATTTTCATACCCTTAGAAGAGGGGAAAAAAATAGGGGTTTTGAAACATAGATCAAAGCTCCTAGTATTCAAAATAGTAGCATTCAAATCACCCAATTCAAAATCTAGATGTCAAACAAGTAAGAATAAAATAGAAAAATAGTGACAATTCTAGATCAACAACCAGTGAATAAAATAGAAAAATAGTGACAATTCTAGATCAACAACCAGTTTCAACATAAAATAACAACACTAAAAATGCATAGCAGTACCAAACACAAGGGTGTCCTCATTTGGGTACTCTTGCCTAGGTAAAAAAACACCTAGGCTTTCTAGTAATAGGCAAAATGTTTAGCTCAACTATATTTTTTACACATCTAGATTAGTCAAAATCAGTAGTTTCAATATAATTTTCTCAAGGAATCTAGATATAGGGGGTATAATGCACAACATGATGGATCTCACTTATATTTTTAGATCAGGTATTTGACATAACTTATAAATCAAAATCCATATTCCAAACACTAGTGATTGGGGGCAATGTGCATCGTTTATTGGTCTTCTTTTTTCAAGTTTAATTTATTACCTAGGCATTCCTAGTAGTTTCATGCCTTACTCCATCTACAAGTGGTTAGCATCATTATAAATTTTTAATTTCATACAATTTTAACTTCCCAAGTTCTATAGTTGGCTTTCACATAAGCATATTGCATTATTTTTGGAGTGGCTTGCATACAAACCTAACCTCCATCTTTCAAAATGGCCAAGAGTGGCCTAATTTTCAACATACATTTGGATATCGATGCTACATTATCAGATTTTTAAATCATCCATGGGATTCATTATCCATCTCATATGACATATATTCTATTTTAATATCACTTCATAGATTCACTTCATGAGGCAATAATGGAGCCAAAGGACCAGCCTTTGTATTCTTGAGCCACCTATTCAGAGGGATTAGACACACAGTTCAGACATCAATTATCACATGCTTGATCATATAGCTTCACTCAATGGGTAATGATAAATCCAAAGGGATAGCCTTTGTATTTTTGAGCCACTTATTCAAAGGGATTGGACACATAGTCTAGACATCAATTATCATATGCATGATCATCTAGCTTCACTAAGTAGGTGATGATGGAACTAAAGGGATAGCCTTTGTATTCTTGAGCCACTTTCTAGGGAATTGATAACTTAACTCTATTTGTGATATAAATTTTGGTATAACATCATCCATCATAATCAAACATTACTCATCCTTACTCAGGATCACAACAAGTTTTATATTGGTTTGCATACCCAGTAAGGTGTATTCATTCTTTCTCTTCTTTTTTATTATACTTAAATTTTATATGTTCTTATTTTATATCACATATAATAAGAATTGATCTACTCTTTGTTTCATTTTTTAGATTCAGACTTACACAATATGCTCTTTATGCACTATCCATCATTACTCAACATCACACAAGCTTCATGGGCTTCACTTTTTATAGGTAAGTCCAGGCATGCTTTCTATTTTTTTCCTTCATCCTAGTATTTCACTTTGATACATCACTAGAATAAAGAGGGAGAGGGGGGGGGGGTAAATTTATTCATATAAAATGTGAAATTTGGTTATTTGAGTATGGCTAAAGACATCCAATCCATAGGTCCTCCAACTTGCTTACATAACCCTTTTAGGATTTTCTTTCATTAATTCACAATCATCCACAACCTTCTAAACTTAACCCTTATAGACCTAGGCAACACTTTTAAGCCTAGATACATCCCCCTAGGTCTCATTCCCTTTGGATAATAGCACCTAACTTGGACAAGAGCACTGAAACCTAGGGTGTCTTATTTTTGGCATTATTGTCCAAGTGCAAAGTTGGTCCTAATGATTATATTTTCCCAAATCCTTATCCTAATTCATGTCAGCCTAATGTGAATTTATTTAACTCATGATCATTAAATACCCTATAAAAGGCCATTTAAAGTCTATTTATAAGGGTTGATGCTCATTTACAAGAGAGAAACAAGAATACAAGAAAAAACACTCAAGCACTTTTCCCTATTCTTTACATACAACCTTCTAATATTATTCCAAGTCTATCAAAACCATTACACCAATCACTAGCCATCTAAAAGTACACCCAATTTTGCATCTAGTTGCATCTTCATATACAATTACACCATGTACTTCAATAGGAGAACTACATTGGCTTGATCCCTCCTTTGAGTATTAGTATATGGGTAGCATGCCCACATAAGGGGTATGAAGTGCATCTGATGTATCCTTTACACACTAACCCCTTATCTCTCTTTCCCAAGTTGCCATTCAAGTTTAAGCACAAAGAACTCTTAGATATTTTGAAGATTAAGACAGATGCACAACAAGCTCTACAGACTTTTAGGATTTGAGATTTCATTGATAGGGTAACACAAACCTACTAAGTAGAACACAAAAAACTTAGATCACTTGGACAATGGTGCCAATAAAGGATTACAGTGCTGAATAGTAGGGTGTCCCACTTTTGGCACTCCTATCCAATTAGAAAATGAAGTTTGGGAACCTATTTCTAACATTGTCCTAGTTATGTACCTAAATTCTCAAGCCTTGTCTTAGACTAGACAACTCAAAATAAACTAAACCATATTTTATCTTATTTATTACTATTTTAGAAAAGCCAAATATACAATCTATTTACATAAACTAGTGGTTTAATTATTGCACATTATTTACTAATTTAATTTACTCTAGACCTATTTATTAGTTAGGAATAAAACTCCATTATTATAAAGAACAATAAAACATGTCTCTATCAACACAGTCTCTAATAAAATGATTCACCTTATTAGATTATTATTATTATTCAAAAATTTCTCCTTAGCACACTAAGTCGATTGTGTCAACTTAGTATTATTCATAACTATCTCCTTAGCATACTAAGTCAAACGTGTCAACTTAGTATCATTCAAAACTATCTACCTAACATACTAACTTGATTAGGTCAACATAGTACCTTCTAGGCCAACCCTATACCTCTTTTTGGCCAATTTTGTCCCTTCTTTTCCTCCTAGATTCCTAATCTCTAATCCTTCTTGGCATCATGAAGCCACTTATGAGATTATTTCTTGACAATCTCAACCCATTCTAAAAATATGCATGGGTTTTTCTCTCCTAACTCACATGTTTACCATAGAAAATAACTCTTTATGATACAAATTTTCACCACATGGTTCTAAATCTTCTCAATCTTGATCTACCCCATACCATATAGACAATCCAAATAATCTTACTAGACAAATCCTAAACAATGATAATTATATGCCTTATATCACTTTTACACCTTATAAACCTAGAAGTTGTAAAGTCATCACCTCATTTACATAAAATGTTGGAACCTAACATTATGTTCCACCTCCTACAACCACTATTTATAATCCACTTGTTACACCCATAATAAAATCACCAAACCTTATTGATTCCCAAAGTAACATGTTTTAAAAAAATGATGTGAATCCTCCACCCACAAGTAACCCCCATCCCACCATTTCTAACAATCCTCCTCCTGACAACACTAATACCCCACCTTCAAATTCTAATTCATAAATCGACACAACTGAAATTCCTTCTCAAATATTTAACAAACGAACATCATGAAAACAACTAATCATTCTCAAATGATACACATGTAATAACACTTATTACACATTACTAGTCAACCACATCAAGTCATCATGTTTCAACCAAATCCAAATTTTTTTCCTCCTCTTAGAGATGCCAATTGGAACATCATCCCTTAACCTCTAATTAATAACAAAATGCTTCAATATCTTCAAAATGAACCTTTATCCCCATTCATTACATCCATAGATATTGGAAACATTTATCCAGCTATCACATATGATGGGACTAAGTACCATACTATATTTATTAAGTCTTTTGGTAATATCTATAAGGAATGGGTCCAAACTAACACCTTTTCTACCACCAAGATCTTAGCCAAAACTTTTGTTGGTGATGAAATTAAATGGTACAACCAAATTCATAGACATTCTATCTCACAACTAGAGGATTTAGGCAATGCTCTAGTGAAAGAATTCCAACACAATGACCTTCCTAAAAATTACCTTATCCATTTCATCATTGCCAAGAAATTCCCTAATGAATCCATTCACACTTTCATCAAATGATGGAATTCTCTAGCCCAAAATTTGTACCATAACATGAATGATGATACTCTTTTGAAATTATTTGTTACCGTTCTCAAATCTCCTCTTTAATGCAAAGTTTTAATCATTTTCCCTAAAAATTTAGAAGAAGCCTTAGACCAAGTAAAAAGGAAAGAATTTCTTATGACTCAATTTGAAACACCTCAAAGAGCTACTAAATACCCTTTGTAATCATTTTCTCATAACATTAATTCATCCAAGTCTCCCCAAACTTAAAATGAAGCATCCAATTCAACCAAATTTAACCCACCCCACCCTCCCTTGAGTCTAGAAGAACTTAATAATAAAATTCCACCCTCTAAACCCATGAGTTTTTATACTTCTAACTCTCCTCCAAAATGGTACAATCTTGATAAGTTTTATTGGTGGCATCATACTATAGGTCATTCTCATGATTCTTATTGTGATCTTCATTGATTTATTCTTTCTTCCATGCTTGGTCCATATTTTAATATTGATATTCTCACAAAAAAACATTTTCAAGACTATCCTCAAGCTTCTCAAATTCAATATAAAAAACCACAATCACATCAACATCAACATCAACTACCTAATGAACAAAAAAACTTATCCCATACCTAAACCTCATCCATTAATGTTGTTCAAAGCATAATTGAACCTTGTTACTACATCAATAAGGAAAGGAAAGATAATATGAACAAATTTACATATAATATTGCATACATTGAATCTCGACCTATTATGTCACATAAACCAAATGAGTACCTAGTTCAAATTCCTACTCCAAATTATATCATACATGGTATTCCTTTACCTTTTTTACCTATTCATACCTCTCCTACACATCTTACATCAAATTTAACATCCTTAAAATCTAAACAAAAACACATTTGCCTATCTCCAAATGCACCTAACAACCCAAGGCAAATCATTATAATGGTTTAATGTTACCTCAATCCACTTCACATGTTTGGGCATCTTGTGATGCCCATCCACATGTCCCTTCAGACTATGGGGCATCTTGTGATTCCCATTCCTACATCCACTTACCCATTGGGTCATATTTCAATACCCAATCTTATTATAAAATGCATAATAAAAAACAAATTCAACTTCAAAAAACCTTCTGATACATATAGACTTGTATTTGACATGCTCATCTTTGATATAGACATTAGCATAGATATTACTTGTTATTTTTTATCTCATGTTTCTCTATTTTCATGCATTTTACTTCTTTTAGTTTCAATTTACTAGAATCATTATTTTCCTTTATGTTCTTTGGTTTTCTTACACATTACATTTGGCATATGTTATTTTTAAAATTTTATCTTTTTATGTCATTTTTTTGCCTTAGTAGATTTATGATTACTTTTACCCTTATTTAGTATTCGTCTCATTAGTGTTCACCTTGTGATTTACAGTGTAAGACCTTGGATAGAACCTGGCCGTTTTAAAAAATTAACACATTAAAACATCTTGAAATCAATTTTTATGATGACTACTACATTAATTGGTGATTTTGCTAGATCTATTATAGGTTAATATGACTTCTCTAGTGACATGACTATTATAAGCATAGCCCTATCCCTTTTATATAACTATTTTACTTCTTTGTGGTTAGCTATGAGCATATTCATCATTATATCACTTATAACACAGGTAGATCTCTCATGATAAACATATTTCCTTTATTTTATTTCATTTTGAGGTTCACATCTATTAATTTTGAGATTGCACACTTACTTGTGGGTAAGTCTAGGAGTCTTGAGACACCTTTTTCTTTAGGTCCTTTTCTCTAGTGATCAAATGTAAGATCTCTTGTGCTTTTCGCCTATTTTTCTCATGATTGGTCATTCCAAGTCAGTATGGAGGAGGAATCATAAAATCCATAAAAACATTCAAAGGTCAAATCATTTAATAAAATGTAATGATCTAAAATGTAACAATCAAAATTCTCAAAAGTCAAATCACATCAAAAGACATGATTATAGGCACATATCTTATCTCCAATCAAAATTCAAACTCCACAATTGGCCTCACATAAATTCAAGGTTTATTGGAGTATGGTATGTCATTAGATTGGAATAGGAAAATAAAAAAATAATAAATAATAAATAATCTATGGTGATACCTAATTTATCACACAGGTACCTAATTTTCATAGTAGATCAATGGATCTATAAGGGGTCCTAAGAACGGGGAAAACATTATGGGAAGGTAGGTCCATTTTAATTTTCATGTATATAGCCTATTGATGACAAAAATTTTAACCCTTTTACCTATTATGAAGGTTAAGTTAGAATCATACCAGTATAATAGTAAGGTTCTAAAGATTCAATTATGATATTAAAGATGCAAGGCATTTTTTTAATGTTTTGAGAAATAATAAATAAGTTATCAACTACAACATATTCCATTTTAATTTTAGAAATCCACTTCATCAAATAATTAATTAGTTATATATGAATGTGTAATCTATCCCATCCAATAGAGAAGTTTTATGGAAGAGACAATCTCTTGAAGGAAAGAAACCCGATTCAATAATATTGTAAATTTCAAATTCATATCTTGATTTTCTAATATAATATATTCCAATTAATCTCAAGATAATAAACCAAAAATATAAGTAAATTAGATTTGAGATAAATCGAGATAAATATATCTTTAATCAGGTAAGCAATCAATGAAACTTGACACACAAGAGACATCATAAACAACACTAGCAAACTGAAGGAACAAACATAAAGTAAAAAAAAACTAAAATATAACAAACTACCAAAAGAAACAAAGTAAACAAGTAATATAACTAAATAAAAATATAACTAAATACTAAAACTAATCTAAAAATAAATCTAGTAAACTATCTAATCTAAAATCCAACTAATTTTAATAAACAATCTAGATTAAGAATAGACTTATAAATAATTAATATAAAATCTAATAAAGCCTAAGAAAATAAAACAATCTATATCTAAACCAAGTATAAAATAATCAAAGAAAATAATCTAAATCTAAGAAAGTATCTTAAAGAATATAGGAATAAACAATGAACTAAATAGAACTAAAAGATAAACGAAGGAAACCAAAAGAAAAATTAAAATAATTAAAGATTAATATAAAATTGATTAGATTATATTAGAATTAGATTCAATATAAAGTATAATATATGAAAATGTGAGTCTCAAAAGAGAGAGTCATCTTATTAAAATATATAGATTTTATTGGAGAAACCAACATCTTTCTTTACAAATATCTTCAGAGACAACTTTTACAATCAAAATAGATCAATGAAATGTCACAAACTGGAAATTTTTTACGATTATTTAAGTTGAATACTTGGATTCTACACATACGACTTCAAATAAAATCATTAAACTTGACAAGTTTCAAATAATCTATTATAAATGATAATATAAAAATTGGATATACCTTCATTGCCTAAATAATTACTCAACTGTCAGAGAAAGTACCATTGAATCTATCTACAAAAATCATGCTATGTCAAAGAAGTTGCATAGAGAGAGAGAGAGAGAGAGAGAGAGAGAGAGAGAGAGAGAGAGAGAGAGAGAGAGAGAGAGAGAGAGAGAGAGAGAGAGAGAGAGAGAGAGAGAGAGAGAGAGAGAGAGAGAGAGAGAGAGATAAATGATTCACTTCACAAATGTTTAAGTCTTAAATACTTGTGTTGTTCCTCCTCTTTAAATGAATCCTTGATCTCCTTTTATACTTCAAACTTCGTTAAAATAGAAGTTATAACTAACCTTATTTAATTATTAGTTTACTTTAATTAATTGACTTTATAAAAGTTAATTAATATAATCAGTTATTAGTTATTATTTAATTAAGACTTAAAATTCTTAATGGATCAAGTATTTAAATATAAATCATCTACTTCTAATAGGTGGGGACCCTAATCAATTAATAATAAAATAGAATAGCATATATCAATCAATAAATAGATAAATCAAAGTTCAATAAATTTCTTATTTATATTAAAACCATAATGTATTTTTCAAAATTACCCCATATATATATATATCAAAAATTAAAATATGTTATACTTTCCAAAACATTATTTCCAAAATATCACAATTAAAATTCAAAGTATCAAGTCTAAAAGTATAGAATTTTTCCAACTAAAGTTTAACTAAAAATAAAATTTTATGCTCTAGACATCCAATAATCAATAGAATCTGAAAGGACCTCAATTATAGGCTTCCCCTACTCATTCACTCATTTAATGTGCTCCATTTCAACTACTACAAGGTGAAAATTTTTTATTCTAGAATTAGTTATAGGGTCATCCACCTCTACCTTAATCTGTTTGAGAACTTTGACCTCAACTAGAGTATCTGTATCATTCTGACTGTCTGACCTTTTATCTGAAGTAGTAAGATGAATCTGAAGAGTATGTTTCCTATAACTTAAAAGTGGCTCATTAAAACTTAATTTATTGCATCCTAAATAGGATCCCTCAAAGAAGATGAAGGCTCATTGGAAATAGAAGGCAAGGCAAGATTATCAAAATTCTTGGAATGGGCAACCTCAATATCAAGTTGTGTGGCTCCATTAACAGGGTGTGGCTCTATAACATTATAAATTGTTTTAGGAATGGGTCATTAAATAGGTAATTAATATAGATTACTTGGTAAATGGTAAGAGGAACAACTATGAGAAATAGTCCTATCACTAAATCTATGGCCATGACATCCCCTATTACCCTTATTTTTTGTAGGGTTGAAAGGTAGATTGTTTAAAACATTCCAAAACTCAGGATCATTAGCATCAAAATGGATAGACATCCTAGCACCTCTATTAAATCTAGGGCCAAATCTCCTAGCCCTAAAACCACCCCTTGGAAAATTCTTATTTAGTTTGTATTTATTTACATAATTTGAATTCTGACCCTAGCCTCTATTATCATTACTTCTACTTGATCTGATTTGATCCCATCTAGATATTTTAAAACATTGAAATATATTCAGGGAAAACTGATTATGATGACTACAAATCAACATGTATTTTCAACATGAAAACAACATAGTCACATATCAACAAAACTTTGAACTATTTTGAATGCAGAAACTAAAATGTTCAAATTGTATCAATCATTTTAGAATATTCCACTTGATTTCATTAGAAAAATCCCTCAACAACTAACTGAAAATTCAAAATAAAATTATAACATCATTATTTTATTTGAAAAATATTCTGACATATCTTAATGAATTTTCTATCTTCACTGAATATTAAAATGAAAAGCATAGATTATCAACACTGAAACCTTAAAAAACATATTATACTAGAATTATTTATTATTTTTTCATCTCTTGAACATTATCTCAAATTGAAAATAATTATTTCATGCATTATTTAAAAGAAATTTCCATAGAAAACCTTCAACAAAGTAGACATTTGATACAACTATACTCTCTCAAAATCTCTGTCTTAAGCTAAAAATAATTTATCAAAAATTATCTATTTACCTGATAATTCAACATCTGACCTCAATATAAATGATAAAAATTTCCAACTAATTATTTTCAACCATGTTTTCCATAGCATACCCAAAAAAAACAAGTCTATCTACACAATGTGTTTGTACATATACGTAACATAGGTTTGAAATAAGGCTCCAAATTGATGTGTTTCAAACATATCACTATATAATATTTTGAAAAAAAAACTTGTATGTTCAAACTATACCTTCCAAATCAACTCTTCAAAACTGAGGAATGATTGGTTATAGTTTTAAGAAAACTATTTCTATTCCTTTACTATTCATTTATTTTCAAACTTTGAACAAAACTTAGAACACTTATCATAGTTTCTCAATTCACTGTCATTTTGACATTTAAATTCAAAACAAACCCTAGGATTTCAACACTGAGATGCATATACAAAAATAACTTTATTACTTTTAGAGTTCAACCTACTATATTTAATTTACTAATTATATAAAAATAAATATTTGAAACTAAAAATGATGTATGAAAATTATAGATTTGATTTACTAAAATATAATTACATTTATATGTTTGAATTGCTTTCAAACATAACTTCTCTATATCATGGCCAACCAATAACCATTCAAACATTCTATGTAAAAACCTTATCTCATAATCTTTTCCATAAGGCTCCATTACATAGACTAATGCATTCAAACCGTATAACAATATAATATTTATGTAATATAGGTTTGAAATGAAGTCTTACAAATTCATATATATCTTCTATGAAACCAAAAGAAATAACTTATATATTTTCCTATTTATTTATTTATTTATAATGCTTAAAAAAAACCCAAAATATTTCCAAAATATTTAAACCATTGTAAAAAATCTAAAAGTTATTCACAAACCAAGACAAACTTCCATAATTTTTGAGTTCATCACACTATATTTCCAACATTCAAGATTTTCCTTCAAAACCCATAAATAAATGAAATTGTATAAATCTATGTTCACCATAATCCCTTTGACCATACCTTAACATTTTAATAGATTCATGAAATGAAAATACATAAAGATTGTCCTAAAATTTCAATGAAACCTTTGAAACTATAAAATACTCTTGAAAATGAAAACTAAAATGCAAAATCTGACAAATCTTCCATTCTTTCAAAGTTTGACAAAATAAATAACCATGCAATATTTTTACTTAAAAAACCATAAATATAAGACTGTATAATTCTTCACCTAAAATATGTACTTGTATACTCTAATACTCATGAAAACACTTTTATAAAATGTCAAACACAAAATAACCTTTCGACATTTTCACAGAGCTTGGCATACAAACTTAAAATTTAAATAAAACCTTTGAAACTAGAATGACATATTTCAAAGTACCAAAAAAAATGTATACTACTTACAAAAGCTAAAAACTGAACACATATTCAACAAAAAGTCTCTTATATTCTCAAATACTAAGATCAAACCCAAAACTAACTTTGTGATTCATTGATGACCAAGGATATATAAAAAACCAAAACTAGTTCTCATTAATATCCATGGATGAAAGTGATATTCCAAACTATATCATCATTCAACTTCTCTAAAATATTCATTCACATGTGTAAACCAATAACTTCATCAGATATTATCAACATGAAAACCAAAACTATATTCTTTCCATGCAATCAGAAACTAGTCAAAACAATTCATAATTTTTTCTCAAAAACTCATTAAGCTTGTTCATGACATACTTGGATATGTTTCCTTACTAACTTTTTGCATAAAATATCAATCTACAACTCAAAAACTAAATTGGCAGAGTAATGCTTCCACAATAAAGCTTCATGAAATGACCAAAACTAAGAAAATCAATCTATTTATAATTACCATTTCCCGTCATAACTACCATGCATATGCACACAATTCTCATTGGTTTGTTGAAATTGACATTAAAATTTAGTACTCTACCAACTAATCTATCAAGGTCATCAATCTTAGTAATCACCAAATCACTTACTAAATAACTTATCAATTTTTCTTATTTGAGGCATGTACTCCCCACATTACATTCTTGAACTACCAAAATCTTACCATTATATCGATGCATCTAATATGCTTCACATTTAATTCATCTTACCAACTGGTGCCATGATGTCCACCAACTCTATGATGTCTGCCAACTAGATTACTAACTCATCTTGCCATAAAATGAACCTTGAAAGAAAATTAAGTTAACACTTATGTCAAAAATCATTTATATTTAAATAACCCTTACACCATTCAAAAATTATGCCTTGAAATCACCATGGACCAATAGGTTATACTATTTTCAAATGATTAGGATAAATGACATTAGGTTAGAACCATATTATATTTTATAATCTTAAGACAAGCTTAGAACCCTAATAATTATTTTATAACCTGAAGAAACAATTTATCCTAGTATCAAACCAACTTACTCATGTCAACATTTCATATATTCAACTGATCATTTAATGAAATAGGTTTATCCATATATGGTTCATAGTTGCATTTTTAAATGAAGTTCGTGATAGAGATATTTGAGTTTATAAACCATAATCATGCATTACTTCCTCAAACTATAGAAATTATGAATGATATTCAAAATTTGAAAAATAAGCTGAGAGGGATGATGAACCCTAGAATTATCATGTTTTTGTCCACATTTTCCATACTCACCTTTCTTTTTTATCATGTTTATAAACTATTTTCCCATAAGTTTTTATCCTTGGACAACCATGTTTTACAAAATAGTATTATGTTCTCATATATATTTGAATAGTTATACTTTTATCTTGGAATCATGCATATAATATTTATCTCTTATCGTAGGATGCTTTTTCTCTATAATGTGTTTTAAACATGTTTTGAAGAAATAGTTATATATCACGGACCATCCTACAACAAAGGGATTTCATCACGTGAACATATCCTATAGCCACTACGTAACCAAAGATGAAAAAAAACATAATTTTATTCCTAATTTAACTGAATTATAGAAACTATAACAACCTTTGTGGAGCATAATAAAGATTCAGTTAAAGACTATAATAACTTGATTTATCTTGAAGCAGTGTCGCAAATCCTTTGTGAATGGTAGCTTTAATAAAGGAACTAATTTATGTTATCCTAAATCCTAATGTTTCTTAGTTTTGAATGTATTTTTTATATATAAGATAATCTCTATCTCTTTTATATATATATATATATATATATATGTAGCAACAAGATTGAGAGGGAGTAGAGATCAATTAGAGAAATATAGTAGAAGTACATTCAATAAGATAATTGTTATTGTAATTTCCTTGTAGCAATTCTTTACTACATTTAATTAATATGAGAAATTATTTGAGTCCATTTCATTTTTATAAGAGGAAGGATTGGATCTAGAGTTATAAGGATGAAGGGCCCCCTCTGCAAGTCTGACATTAATAATCCAACCCGTTAATTAGATAATCATATTATTTAGTTCATTTATGTATTATGTGTTTTATTTTTGAATCGTGTGATTTTTAGTTTTGCACAGAATTATTGTAAGGAAGCTTCCACATATAAAATAATTTAATCAATTAATTCAAAAAAAATTATGAGTGTTCAATTTTAGCATTTCATTTTTTACGTGATTTTTATAATTCTGGATTATAATCAGTAAAAGGTCAAATTAGAAGCTTAAGTGTGCACATATAGTGACATCATCCTATCAAGTTTACATCCTCAAATAGACATTTAAATGAAGTAGAAGATAGAGGTCTTTGGTAATTATCCTTTTTCATTTTGATCAAGATAAGTATATTTGATTGTGAATCTACTACTAGTCATTTTTGGTGTCGTTGTGAGGGAAAGGTGTCACACATTAGAAATCTTCAATCTTGATAGTAGTTGTTTTAGTATGTTTATTTATTTATTTTTTTAGAGCTTGATGTTTTGTAGATTAAATATTTTATGTTTTCATAGTTTAAATTTCCCAATTTTCAAATTATAATTGTGAAATTTTTTAAAAATCCACATATTACTAACCCTGTGCAGGTAGGGTAGGTAAAAAGTTTTTAAAAAATTGGTTGATGTACGTGAAAAGAGAATGGGATAATATATGAATATTTTTTCATAAATAATCACTCATTATTGAAAGATTTAAAATTAATATTTTAGTATCCAAGGAATATGAATAATCCTTGAAGATCACTTATAGTTGTTAATAAAAGAGGTAGAAAAGGAGGAATTTTTGGCTAGGTTGGTAGAACAAGCTAGATATTTTGAAAAGGTTCATACCCCTAAAATAAATCCACATATACCACCATTGAGGATCCCCACCTTATTAACTCATACTCAAGAATCTAAATTTCACTTCCCTCTGTCACCTAAATTTCTTTCTAAGGAGGCATTCAAGGCTACTCTTGCTACTAAAATAAATACCAAGCCAATAGAATCTTCTAGTTTAGAAAGACTATTTTCTAAAACACAAGTGAAATATTTTGAAACCTATACACCATCCCAATTTTATAATAATCCATATATCTCAAATAAATAATAAAAAATTTCTATCTTCTACACCCTAAGAAATAAAAGAATTGATAAGAGTTTTGAGAAGTCGGTGGTAAGAAATTCTGGTCTGCCAACACAAAGAGTATTCATAGAGGATCTCCAAGAATAAAACAATACCAATGAATCCACTACCTTTTAATTTCCTATCATTACTCCTAAATGAAACTCACCTATGAATAATATTACTCACTTTGTCCTCCCTAGTTTTAGGGGAAAACATCTGAGGATCCAAACACATTTATTTTTTAGTTTGACATCTCATGTTGTAACTATGGTTATAATCAAAATGATCAAAAATTAACCTATTTCTATCAACACTCAAAGATGAAACACTTAGATGGTTCATGGGACTTGGAAAGGATGCCATTTCTTCTTGGGAATAAATGAAAGATAATTTTATACTAAAGTACCAAGACTATTATAGAGGCAAAAACTATAGGAGAGATGACATATTCAGAATGACACAAGTTGATGATTAGTCATTTGAGGAATATATGGAAAGATTTATATTCAGCCTACAAAATTCCAAAAAGACTATAATGGAGAAATAATCTATCAAGTTGATATTCTTGAAAGGAATTGAATATGATTATCTAGAGGCACTAGAATTATTGTCTGGTGGTGATGTTTCTACATTGTCCTTTAATGAATTAACAGCCCTATGTTCAAACTACTATAGATCAACCATGAACAAAATTAGGGGAAAAACCCTTCCTAGAACATCTATAATAGGACTGTCTAAAGGTGAAGTGAACATCCTACTATAGGGCATGAAGTAGGGCATTATTAGCCAACTAGCCACTCAACTTGATACATTGCATACATGGAGGAAATAAGAAGAAACTAAAAAATCCTTATCCACCTATTGTCCTGAATGCAAAAAAAGAAGGTAGAATGCATATACCATTCTATGAAATCTTAGGTAGCCAATATAATTGAGGAGAATCCTAAAATAGTGGAGCTACATTCCATAGGAGGAGATGAGAATCAAGTATTTTACACGGTTTAATGGAAACCATGGTTGCAAAGGTAGGTATGCCATCAACTCTATGTTTGCAAATTCTCAATTCTCAAATAATACTCAATATGGTTCTTCAACAAATATTCCCAACCAAAATTTGCCCAAAAAAAATTGGTAGCTACCCTAATATCAGTTATGGATACAACATAATGTATAACAACCTCAATGTGGGCAATTCCAAAACCAGCAATAGATCCTTCCCTCTAATCCATGGCAACATAAATAGAGAGGTAATCAAGGCTTTCCTAAACAAATCTAGAAACCACAATAGCAGGCCTTAAATTCAAACACTCAAGAACCTATTAGAAACACTTAATTACCCACCTAGCCCATCCCCAACCCTACCAATAAGCTAGTTCAACCAACATAATCCACCAAAATAATACAATATCCAACATATACCTTGGCTATTAATCAAGTCCATATTCACTTAGGACATGTTCTTACACAACCTACCTCACACATAATCACAAAACATTTTGAATAACTTTATCCAATCTATAATAATCCATAACCACCCATGGCCAATCCTAAGCCAAGTCTTATAGAAAACCAAAAATAACCATATAATCCTCCTTTTCTAAAGAGATTGAACATATCACATCATGAACTAAAACTTGAATTTGACATATTAAAACAACTCAAGAATGTGTGTATAAAAATTCCACTCTTTCAAGTAATAAAAAATGTTACTATCTATAATAAGGTTGTTCGAGAGCCATGTTTACAAAAATTGGGAAGAAAAAAGAAAGATTCTAAAACAATCTGAGTTATTAGCTAACTAGCATATATTATGTTAGGAAACATAGTTTCCACAAAAAAAATCTAATCCTGGAAGTCCTATAATCAATGTTAGCATCCATAGCCAACCCATCTCCAATACTTTAATTAACCTAGGTAAAACCATCAATGTGATGACCATGGAGACCTTACCAAAACTAAAACTTACAACTCTCCATCCAACACCCACCATCCTACAAATGGCCGATAGGTCAACTATTAAGCCTAAATGGATTATTGAAGAATTGGTTATCACTATGGATTATTGGAAATATCTAGTAGACTTTATTATTCTATACCCAAAAAGAAACTTATGAGGTTATCCTCTCACCCTTGGCCAGCCATGGTTAGCCACCATTGATACTTTTATTGGTTGTAGGTTAGGAAAAATGTTAATGTACAATGGAAATAACACCAAGAAATTGATTTTTTATCCACTAGCTAAGCCTTCCCATAATGATGGCCCAACTCCTTACATATATGACTTTAAGGAAGTTGAGTCCTTGTAAATTATGTGCACAATTGAATGGATAACATCCACACATGAAGAATACATTGTCCTTTCTATTATCCTACAAAACACATATCGATAGGATCATGTAACCATAAACACTTTGGAATATAAACCATGCCTAGTTTAGAATATTTTTTATGAAAATGACTTGGATAAAACCACAATAGACATTTAGACATTCCATAATTTACTTCCCCATCAATGTAGCTATGCTCCTTTAATTTCCAATGTATAAATGATTCTCTCTTTAATAAATCAAGTGGATATTCTGCCAAATAAACCTCTCAACATCAACACTTCTTTAACACCCCAATGAAAAATCTAGCTACTTACAATGTTGATAAAGAACACAACAACATTTGATTGGGACTACCATATATGAGAGGAATACCCCCAAATATATTCATGTATCACATTTACATTAAAGAAGAATGCAAACCTACTCACCAACCCCAAAGATAAATGAATCTTGCAATTAAAGACGTTGTCAAAACTCTTGGACGCAAGATTTATTTACCCAGTTTTAGATAGCTAGTGGTTCTCGCCCTTGGTTATTATACCTAAAAAAGGGGGAAAATGGAATATTTGTGTTGACTACCAAGAGTTGAATACTGTTACCAAGATGGATCACTTTCCCCTTCCATTTATTGAATAAGAACTATATACATTAGTACAGAAAAAGTATTTTTCCTTCCTAACAACTATAGTGGTTATAATTAGATACAAATAACTCCACACAAACAAGATAAAACGACTTTTACTTTTCCTTGGGGAACCTATGCTTATGCCATCTCTTGTACCTAGCATCCTCCTTCTTTCCATTTGAAATGGGGACCCACATGTTTTTGAATTATAGTCTTGACTTTGAGCCCCTCTTCTATGTGTTTTTTGAAAAATTATGACAAAAGACTAAATATTGGTCTTTCTACTTTAGCAAAATGGCATTGGTATCATGTTCATAGACTAACTCTTTTTTTTGGGTTTATCTTTATCAAACCTATGCAATTTGACTTTGTCAGGTATTTTGTCCATTATCTTATTTGAAGCTATTGAGCTCTTTTGGACTTATTGTTTTGGACTTACCCTTTGGGATTTTTTATATTGACTTATTTGTTTCAGCATATTTGTTTTGGACACTTTGATTGATGGAATTTAGTCTTCAAATAATTTACCTAATACATTTTCCCCACAACAATCTTTTGACATAGTTTCACTGATAGAATTACCCTTCAGCCCTTTTGAAGCTACCCTTATAACCTAATGCACTTGCCCTTTGGGTTTTTTTTCAAAGGCTAATTCCTTCAGACTTTGTGTTTTAGAAATTATATCCAATGAAATTAGGGTCTTCACAACATTTTCCACACAACAATTATGCCAAAACATTTTGCCCTAGGCTTATTCATTCAGGCTTTTGCCTCGGACTTATTATATTGAATTTATCTTGTTAGAATTATTTTGGATATTTTATTTGAGACATTTTTTTCCATAGACGACTGAATCCTTTTAGACATTTTGTTTTAAAAAACCTTGATGAGACATTATAACTCACCCTTGCAAACTTTTTTCCAAGGGCATTTTGCTCAACACAATAGACCTACCCTTTTTGCATTGATCCTTTGCCTTATTGGACTTACCCTTTGGGAATTTTATCCCATGTTCTTTCCCCACTAAAACATACCTTATGAAGTATACCCATCAAACTTTGTGTCATGGGCACTTTACCCTATGAGCCTATCCTTTGAGACTTTTTCCCCAGACCAATTCCTTTAGAAGTTGTGTCTCAAACATTTTATCTGAAAAAAATAAACTACAAGATTTATGTCTTGAACATTGTATTCGATGAAAATAAACTATGGGATTTGTGTCTCAGACATTTTGTCTAATAAAAATGTACTTGATTTTAAAGTTGTGTTTTTGACATTTTATTTGATAAAAAGTAGTTCTTCAAGCTTTTTGTTGTGGTTATTTTATAAATATTGGTCCCTAGCATAAACTTGAATACCCTACTACCAAATAAAAATACTAGCACTTTCCATGATATATGCTAAGTCATTTTACATTTATGATTGTAGAGTAAAGTGAACCAATAAATAACAAGTGTCAAGCTCATGGGAATCAAAAAGTTAAGCACAAAGATCTTTGGTGTATATTAATTTGCATATCATAGATCTAACAGTGTGAGATAGATAGAGACTTTTCAATGGGCATAGATATGATATGAAGATACCATATGGTGCAAAGGTGCTAAGTGATAGAGTGTGTTTTATAAGATCTTAGGAAGCCTATAGAGATACCAAGTGGCACACCTATACATTCAATTATAAAAAAATAAATCAACGGTGTGAATCTTAAGTGTAATTTTCAAAGATTCAGACTCAGTGAGAGGCATGGGAAACATACAATGCACATTTATTTTTGGTTTTTATCACAAGCTATGAAAGACTAAGTTTTTGTGCATGAACAGTTTTGTAAATGACACATACATTTTAAAGTTTTTCATGTAGTTCAATCTATAATTGTATAAATTTCCTTCATCTTCATACACATTCACATGTATAAATTTTTTAAAGGATATTATAAACAAATAACTACAATTGGACCCTTATACGGTTTTCAACCATAGTTATAACTCAAATTCTGACTATCACATGTAAGGACCATGCTTGAATTTGGAGGATGAGGTGACCCCTTCCCCATGTCTATATAAACAATTGTAATCTAAGTTATATTTTTGTTATAGAATTTTGAATACAAGAGCATTATCAATTTTGATCATCAACAAATGTGTTTGTGTATTTTCTTTCCAATTTCTATGTAATTAGTTGTTACTTCTTGGTTGTATGTTTCAATAATCTTTAGTGTGAAATATCTATGAATAAATTATTGATTGTCTTGATTGATGTGATGATCTATAGATATGTAAAAACTATTGAAATATTGTTAAATATATTTATTAAGATAATTAAGTTCAAATTGATTCATAATTCTAAATATGCATGAGTGTTTTCTTTGATGTAGTTTTTTAAGTGTGTACAAAAGGTACCTCAAATAATTCACTAGTTCAAACCATAATCTCCTGATTAAGAGTGTGCATTAGCTTCCCTAAAAGGAGAAACCTTTTTCTAAGGCTTGTGAATTTCCTACATCATTGTTTACTTAGGCTTCTTAGCCATGTTTGATTGTATGTTTGTAATTACTGCTAGTAATAGGCATAGGTTTTGAGAGAACTTATCCTTAAACAAACCATCTAAGGAAGTGATTCCTAAAAACCATAAATCCTTATTTTATGCCCTACCCTTCATTTTTGAATTTTTTTTAGATCTACCCACTTTATATTAGCAACTGACCACCCATCCAACTCACATTGGAATCCATTACAGTTTATGAACCACAGCTCCATCCAAAAAACCTTGTCAATAACTCACATGCCATAACAGTTATTCCATCAATAGGTTATTCCAATTGCATACCTATAACTTATGCCCTAGGGTATATTTTACCTCCATTGAGATCCTAAAATGTTAGAGGCTACCTTACTACACTGTGGTGTGCATAAAACCTGCATTAACAGTAATTGGTGACACAAGGAGGGCTAGCACCTATAATTATACTAAAAAAAATTGAGAATGGATTATCTTAGCAAATTAGCCATAGATATCCTAGGCATTCAACATGATCTCCCTAATGACCCATTTGAATACCTTCCTAGGTTCCATAATAATCACCCAAGAGATATTAAAGGGCATCTTGCTGCCTAAACATATGTTATGCATGTTATGGATATAAAATTTGAGGATGTAATCTGTAGGTTGTTCCCATTTACACTATGGGGAGAAATGTATGATTGGTTAGGAGAGTTGGCACCTAGTTCTATTACTATTTTTAGTGATATTGAGGAACTTCTTTTCATTCTATTTGGTCAAAATATTGATCCTCATGCTTTAACAAACAATTTAACATCTTATATGAAGTTATATTTAAGAGGTACATTAGATGTGAATTGTACAGATGTTGTCCAAAATGAAAGCGAGATATTGTGCCCAAACAGGACCATACAAGAAGGGATTCCTGTTAATCTAGGTATTGTGCATAATAGGAATACTTTGGAGCCAATCATTGTTGAAGCAACTAATCATAAGTATGAACATGTTGATCCTAAAAAATTTTCCCCCCAAAGTCATGATGTAGTCAAAGAGGAAGAAGATATCCTAGATGGAGAGGATGATTAGATCATAAAAGAGGAATCTATCAAGCTATGAGAATTGGATCATGTTGATTCCATCCTTATATTTTTTAGGATAATTAAAGAAGGAAATAACAATAGTGAGAAAAGTGTCAATTTAGAAGAACATTGTCAACCTTTGTAAAAACTCTATAAGATAGAATATGTTCAAGTAGAGAATCAATTAATTTGCCTTGTAAAAGAAGATATTATATCTAAAGATGGTGTTGATAACTCTTGTGACTACTAGTTTACATTGGAATCTCTATCAAAAGACTCATTTGATGATTATATTCTTGACTTGTTCTCATCTGATCATGCAAGCTTCAATGTTGAGATTTTAGATTATGTTATGCCTGAGGAAAGTACACATTTTTATCATGAGGAAAATGAAAAAGGTATGTTGGCTCACTCCAATAATTTTTATTCTTTTTTTAAGATCCATTTCAATGGAATTAATTCACATAGATGCTCATTCCTTGATTTGATAGATGTTGAATTCAATTTAGTGCCTAATTCTAATGTGTAGGACACTATGGTTGATTATGTGATCGATAATAACCCCAGTGTGTGTGGAAATCAAAATCATTTGACATTGAATCAAATACCTCTAATTACTCATATGATTCCCCTGAAGTTGCATATCTTGTAGAGCATAACTATTAAAAAGAAGTAGATTACTCAGATGGTAATATTCAGAGTTTCAATTTAAAAGAATAATAGAAAAAGGATTATCAATAAGTATTGGATGGGATGATCCCTCTATAATTAATAATTAATTAATCTCTCACTCCAAAAAATAGAGATAGTTATCCCCAGGTAAGCAAAAAAATTATTCATAATTTGGAAAGTCAAGAGTTTATTCATTCCAATAGTAAAGGTCACACTCAAAGTTAGAGTTTAGATGAAGTTTTTGAGGAAAATTTTATTCATGATTATACTTATGATTATGATTCTATCTTTGTGGACCTTCCCCAAAATGAGGTCAGGAGACATTTTGGATGAGTTATGTTTGTATTGTGTCTGGGATGTCCCAATGAGTAACCCTAATTTTTTATTCTAAAATATGAGGTAAAGGATCAAAATTCTATTGAATGAATACAAAAATGTCCTTACCTATCTCAAAACTTTAATGGGGAAAACCTTGTTATTACCAAAGAGTGAGAAGCATACCAAACAAAGTTTCCAAATCCATCCCCTACCTTGTTTGGGTTTTATTTAGAGTAAGAGTAGGTTAGGTTTCTTATTTTATATCATTTGTTTTCATTAAATTAATTTTCTTGCTTTTTTAAATTAGATTCCATTCTTTTTAGACTAGATTTCAGTTCTTTCTTAAGATAGTTTATTGCTTTCATAGATTATATTCTTATTTTCTTAGTTTAGGTTTCCCAGTTTCTAGATTAGTTATTTGTTGTTTTCTTTGACAATATGAAATGTGTTTTCTCTAATTTTAACAAATTTAAAATGAAAAACAACTAAGCTTAGGACTTTTAGAAAGGGGGAAAAGTAGAAAGAGAATAGGCAATTTGGGACTAGTTCATAGATTGGACATATCTTTGTGTTTTAAGTCTTCACGATAAGGTATGTAATCATGAAACATTATAGATACTGTCACAATTGAATAATTTTACCAATAATGTGGAAGTTTCTCATAGATTACTTTATACAAATTTATACATTTTTCTTGTTTTATTGGATTGAATACACTTATCACATTAAATACTTATTAGAAATGATAATTATAGGTATAAATGTGGCTGATAGGGACATTCTAGTAATGATTTATTTTATAATTATATCAGCTCACTAAGGTTCTAGCTCTTCTCTTTTCCATTTAAGAACAAAAAAATAAAAGAAAAGAAAAATAACTAATGAGTTTAAAAGATAAAAAGAAAATCAAAAGGCTTGCATGATGAAATAAGGTCAATGTACCACACATCATGATGAAAAGAGAAGCGAATGAGCCTAAGGTATATATGTTAGGGCTATGGATGCCTGAATAGCAGTAGAGCAATGCTTAAGTTTCTCTTATTTTTAATGAGATTTAAGAGACACTAGAATGAAACCTAAAGCTTCATCAAGCCCTTGAAAAACTCATCATAGTAAGGGTTAAATGAATTACACATTTTGACACACACAAATCCAAGAATTAAAGGCAAGTATGTTGTTTGAATCAACTTAGGAGTTTCTTTCATATTTCTAATTTAAATATTCTTCTATGACACACTTCATAATTGATTTAAGATTGCAAACTAGAGTTTTGGGTTCTTAAATACTCATGAGTATTCCCCATATAAGTCACCATTTATTGTACCCAACATCCTCCTTTTCATATGAAATGGGGACCCACATTTTTTTGGATTATAGTCTTGACTTTGACCCCCTCTTCTATGTGTCTTTTGTAAAATTATGGGAAAATATTGACTATTGGCCTTCATACTTTAGAAAAATGGCATTGGTATCTTATTCATAGACTAAATCTTTCTTTTAGGCTTATCAATATTGGACTTATGAAATTTGTCTTTGTTATGTATTTTGTCTATTATCTTATTTGAAGATACTGAGCTCCTTCGGACTTTTGTTTTAGACTTACCCTTTAATATTTTTGTCACGGACTAATTTATTTCAAACACTTTGATCTATAGAATTTTGTCTTTGGATAATTTGCTTGATACATTTTCCTTGTAACAATATTGCTGATACAATTTCACTGATAGAATTGCCCTTCAACCCTTTTGAAACTACCCTTCAAACCTAATGCACTTACCCTTCAAGATTTTTGTCAAAGGGTAATTCCTTTGGACTTTGTGCTTTGGACATTTTATCCAACAAAATTAGGTTCTTTGTAGCATTTTCCCCATAAAAATTATGATGAAACGTTTTCCCCTAGACTTATTCATTCAATATTTTACCTCAGGCTTATCTTGTCAAAATTATTTGACATTTTGTCTGAGACATTTTTTCTATATATGATTGAATTGTTTCAAACATTATGTCTAAAAAACCTTGTCAAGACATTAGAACTCACCCTTCAAACTTTTTACCAAGGGCATTTGGCTCGATGCAATAAACCTACTCTTCAGCCTTTTTGCATTGACCCTTTACCTTATTGGACTTACGCTTTGGGACTTTTCTCTTGGGCCCTTTCCCCATCAAAATATACCCTAAAAAGTAGTTTGTTCAAGCATTTTTACAATGAAGTAGACCCTTGAGACATTTTTTCATGGACACTTTGCCCTACGAGCCTATCCTTCAAGAATTTTGTCTTGGATTAATCCTTTTGGGCCTTTTGCCCTGGACCAATTACTTTAGAAGTTATGTCTCAGATATTTTGTCTAATGAAAATAAATTGTAGGCTTCATGTCTCAGACATTTTGTTCAATGAAAATAAATTGTGGCCTTTGTGTCTCGAACATTTTGTCCAACAAAAATGTACATAATTTAGAAGTTGAGTTTTAGACATTTTGTCCAATAAAAATCAGGTCTTCAGGATTTTTATTGTAGGTCTTTTATAAAGATTGGTCCCCAGCATAAACCTAAATACCCTACTGCCAAAGAATAATACTAGGACATATCATGATATATGTTAAGTCATTTTATATTTATGAGTGTAGAGTAGAACAAACCAGGAAATAAAAAGTGTCAAGGTCATAGGAATCAAAGAGTCAAGGACCAAGATCTATTATGTGTGTTAATTTGTATATCAAAGATCTAATGGTTTAATATTGATGGAGATTTTTCAATGGGTACAAACCTGACGAGAATCTACCACATAATGTAAAGGTGTTAAGTGAAAAAGTTTGTTTTGTAAGATCCTAGGAAGTCCATAGAGCTTCCAAGTGGTACACCTATGTTTAATCATGCAGAAGTGAATCGATGGTGCAAATCTTAGGAATACTCTTCAAAGATCTAGACTTAGTGAGAAGCATGGGCAACATGCAACACACATTTATTTTTTATTATTCTCACAAGCTATGAAAGGCTAAGACTTTGTGCATGAATATTTTTGTAAATAGCACATGTATTTTTAAGTTTTACATGTAGTTTAGGTTACAATTGTAAAAATTGCCTCCATCTTCATACACATGCACATGTTGCATAGCTTTTGCAAAGGCTATTTTAAACTGATAACTAAAATTGGATCCTTATACAGTTTTCAACCATAGTTAGAACTCAAGTTATGACTATCACATGTAATGACATTACATGAACTTGGAGGTTGAGGCAACCCCTTCACCAAGTCTATATAAATAATTGTAATCTAACTTGGATTTTTGTTAAAGAATTTTGATTATAGGAGAAGCTTCAATTTTTATCATCAGTTAATGTGTTTCTATATTTTGTTTCCAATTTTTATGTAATTAGTTGTTACTTCTTGGTTATATGTTTCAATAATCTTTAGTGTGCAATAGCTGCAAATAGATTCTTGACTGTCTTGATTGATGTATTGATCTATAGATTTACAACAACTATTGACAGATTAGTAAATATATTGATTAGGATAATTAAGTTTAAATTGATTCATAATTTTGAATGTGCATGAGTGTTTTTTTTAATGTAGTTTTATGTGTGTGTGTGTAAAAGCTACCTCAGATACTTCACTAATCTGAGCCATAATCTCCTGAGTAAGAGTGTGTAATAGCTACCCTAAAAGGATAAACCTTTGTCTGAGGATTGTGAATTTTCTACGTCATTATTTCCTTAGACTTCTTAGTCATGTCTTACTATGTGTGTAAAATTACTGCTAGCATTAGGCATAGGTTTTGAGAATACTTGTCCTTTTAGAAACTAGCTAAGCAAGTGATTCATGAAAACCATAGAGCCTTCTTTTCTACCCTATCTTCCTTCCTTTTTGAGTTTTTTTTTAAGATCTACCCACTTTAGATTAGCAACCAACCACCCATCCAACCCACATAAGAATTCACTACTCTTTAGGAACCACACCTCAATTTAAAAAACCTTGTTAACAACATGCATGCCCTACCATCTATTCCATCAACAGGTTGTTCCAACCACATACCTTTAATTCATGTCCTAAAGTGGTGTTTACATCCATTGAGATTTTAAAATGTTAGAGGCCACCTCATTACATTATATCATTAGGGTAAATTTAGATGTAAACTAAGTCTTATAATAAATCATATATATTAAAAAGATATTTAAATATAAATTAAAAAATAATTTAACTATATGAATTAAGTAGGACCACATCTTTATTTAATAACTACAAAAAATATTTTTTCAATATACTTTTTATATTTTTTAGGTAATCTTTGAGCTAATTTATCTCTCAAAAATCAAACTCAAACTTATATTTCTATAACATGAAATTTCTAATTTTTTATATGTAAAAGAAATAACATTATATTTTATTTTAATTTATATTTTATTAATAAAATTGATGTTTCTAAATTACTAAAATCTATAAAATTTCTAATTAAAAAAAAATCATCCACGTCACATTATGAATCCATCTCCTTAATCACTCAAATATAACCACATATATGTGGAATTGTGTTTTTTATTTATTTATTAATTATATAAACAAGATCTTATAAATTGTAGTGAAGAAAAATATTGAAGTATTCGAGTGCATGCCTACGGGTAAAAAGAAAATATTATGTGAGGAAGCAAAAAGTCTAAAATATTGTTTATTCTATTTTTAATTTCCTTTACATAATGAATTTTATTACTATGCTCTTCCACATTTTTCATGGATTTGGGAACCAAAGAGGGTCATTTTTTCTTGAGTTCGTAAGGCCCAATTTTCAAATTTCAAGGTGTATAAAAATACGCATGAAGACGTCTAATCACTTCCTTTCATTTCTTGTTTTTGTTAGTATATTTTTTCCAATTTCCGTTCTTCTCAAATCTTTGGTATAATATTATTTTTCATATATATATATATATATATATATATATATATATATAAAGTGAGTAATAAGGATGTGTGAATACTAGGTCGTTTGATGACTTTTGATTATTATTAGGGTTTAAAGATCATGTAATGGTTTATAAGATTATTTATATATTTTTAATAAATTTTTAGGTGAATAAATTTTAAGTGTAGTGATTTTATGGGAAAATAGGATTGTTTAAGATTCTTTAACTATGATTTGTTGAAGGCATCTAGTTTAATAAAGTTAATTTATAAGTTGTATTTTAATATTATGTATTAAAATTAACTGTAGTAATATGATTATTAAATTAATATATTTGTTAAAATTAACTAAAGTAATATGACTATTTAATTAAAAGATAATGGTTGAGTTTGTTCATATACCAAAAGGAAAAAATATTTGAAGTTTCTTTCACAAATATTAATTTTTTGTAATTTTTATAATTTTATATTTCATATAATCATATTTAGTCAAGACAATTAATTAAAGAGTTCACAAACCTTATTAAAAATTATATATAAGGTGTGATTGGTATAGTAATGACATTTGTTGAGTGAATTATCAACATGAGGTCAATAATTTATTGAGTTCATGAGCGTTCTAAATGAATTCAAATAGAAATAAAGCTCAACTAACAAAAATATTTATAGTTATCATCCATATTCTCTACCTGCACATCCATTTTAATAATCTACAATCTTCAATGATAAAATGCAAAAATGTATCTTCAAATGTAAAAGAGCTTAATAGAGCTCTGATACAATGATGTAATTTCCCACATGGCCTTGACTCATAATCATAATAGTTATTCCATTAATCAAACATTTATGTTGTATATTTATACAATTATATGAGCATGTATTCACTTTGTAACCAAACGTGTCTAGAAATTGCATCATAACACAAAGAATTGCATCATAACACTCAACAAAATAGTTTTCCCAAATAACCTGCATAAACACTCCAAAATTCTTTATCTATTCCAAAGCTCAAGGGACTATTTAATATGATATCTCTTTCCTTTTTTTCCATTTACATGTGCGATAAATAGCTTTATTGAAAATTTTCCCAGCTTGGCATAAGTTAATTTTTACGCTTTGCCGTTGTTATAATTATTCTTAGTGTGATTATTTGTTGTAGCATTTGACTTCTAGTCTCAAAGATTGTCTTATTAATTGTCTCATTTTTGGGAATTTGCTAGGTTGGATTCTATACTTGTGGTTCCTATGCTCTTCCTTTGGGGTATACATAGGTGATGTCTCTTTACTATTTAATCCATTACCCATTCATCTAGTTATGTAGAGCACATGCTCTCTTGGATAGAACTGAGCTTAGTCATGTAATATTTGTGTTACTATGGAATCAAAGCATTAACACTTTCTTATATGGGAAAGATTTTAAACATCTAACTCCACACTAAAATTTGTAATGAAATTTCACTGGGGAAAGGGCTTTGTAGAAGTAGTTTCTCATAGTTTCACATTTACTTCTTTTTAAAAAAATTCAAAGACTTTAGCTAAGTATTGTAAATTCGTTATATGTTTATTTTTAAAATATAGACAGAGATACCGACATTCTATGTAATTCAACAATTCTATGTAATGCCTTCAGACATATTTTAAAAAATATATATCAAAATCTTCTCTTATTTTTAAAAGTCAAGAACCATTTTTATTATATTTTTTTAAGAACAAGTTAATTTTATATAATTATATTAGATCACAATATGTTTTTGAAGTGCATATTATTTCAAAGGTAATCTTTCTAAAGTTCAAATATTTTTGGCCACTTTGTATTTTTAAATGCACTGATTTACCACTTTACTATGAGAGCCTTTCATTACTTTTTTCTTTTTTTTTTTGGCGGGGGGCTGGGGGGAGATGCATGTTTCATTATTGACGAGCATTTTTTATTGGGTTTTATTTCATTGCCAATTTTTGACATTGGTTTCTTAAAGAAGCACTATTCCCTTTGTTGTGTTTGAAATATGGGCTCAAGCCATTTTAAATCAGGTTCTACATGATTATTTTAGGTAATACATTGTTTTATGAAGGCAACAATATGATATCTATTTGCATAAATTTGCTAATTATTTTGTTGGTACTATATGTGTGTTGGAATGCAAATTATTTTCTGGTATTTTTTCCAACACCCTTGTTGTCTTCTTTCTTTTTAACCACTACACACTTGTCTGCCACAACTCACACCATAAACATCAATCAAAACCATATTTTAGCCAATGAGCAATAACTATTTGGGTTGTTTGTGTGGTATATCCTCCTGAAATAATGTTTTGATAGTATATGCAGATCATTGACTTATTTTAGTCTATACGTGGCCATTACAAAATGTGAATTTCTTTTCCATTATGCAAGAGTGTTATTGAGTCAATTGTATCTCCACAACTTGTTAGGATCCTCTATCCCACTTAGTATTGTATACAAACTATTACAATGTCATTGAATTGTGCATCAGTGCCCTTGACTATACATAGCCTTCTTTTATTAGTTATAAATGGCAGGGTCAACACCTAAGCACACCCCATGCCCTCTCTTCTCTCTAACTCATGAATTGCAATATAAGTAAAAAAAAATTACATTGCTACACCAAGGACATCCTATGTTATCTCAATCATTTATTTAGGTCATGACTGCATTTCCTACACCTTGGTAGCTCATTCCCTTTTGAGTGTGCATTATTTGGAGTTTCTAGTTCATAATTATAATCAACAACCTGTGTTATGATGCCATCTAAAGGTTACTAAATTAAAGATGCCATCCTCAAAGATTTCTCTCCCTTGCAGGGCCCACATGCTTAATGTTCCTCTAGCTTGAGATTTTGTTATCCATAACAATTGTTTTCCACCTACCCCCAAAATATGTATTTTTTTCACATTTTATGTTTTTCTTAAAAGGAAAATAGAGATGGTGGAACTTAAAGATATATTTAATAATTAAATTGTACCATTAGAACCCACTAATAGTTAAACAATAACTAAAGAATATCTATATTAAGTCTAGTAATATTTTGAAGTTAACTAAATGTAAGGATGGAACAACTCATCCAATGTAAAGGTACTAAAAAATCCTGCAAACCATATGATCAATAGATTTCAAAGAAAAAAAGGTGAATAAGAAAGAAAGAACAACTCAATCTTATTAATATCAATTTAAATCAAGTAATATTCTTAAGTCAATTGAACATTAGAATGAAACAAACATCTAATTGCATTTTTATAAGAAAATTGTAGACCATATGATTAAAATTTATAGAATAAGAGAAAGTGCCTAACATAGGAAGAATAAGTAAGTCTTATCAGTATCTCAAAATCCCCAACAAAAACACATTACATAAAAATTGACTTGGCAATTTCTCAACAACCCATAGGATAAGATAAAGTGCATAATATAGGAAGAATAAATAAGTCTTATAAAGATCTCAAAATCCAAAAAATAACACATAACATAAAAAATATTGAAACAAACCACTGAATTGACTTAAAAATTTCTCAACATGTATGTGTTACAAACAATACAATTTTTATAGTAATTGGAATTTGAAATTATAAATTGGAAGCAATGATTAGAGTAATAATTTTTATACAGAAATAATATATTTAATGTAAAAACTATAGTTTTAATCTTTAGAAGCCCTTTTCCTTTGTTTGTTGATAAGATCTTTGAATTTTCCATCAAAATTGAATATGGTTTTTACCTTTTGGATATATTTTTAGTAGAATGCCTATTTCTAGTTTCTTAATTAGGTACTCAATTATGTCAAATAATTTTGTTGCATTTTTAAATAACCAATAATGATATAAAAAAGTCCTATTTGGTTTTATCACTGACATTAAAATTCATTTGATCAAGCGTCAAGACTATTTGAAACAAACCAAAGTCAATCAGGGTTTGTGACTACATTTATAATTATACAATGAATTGACTTATTTAAGATTTGTTTAGTTTTGAATTCTACCCATAAATATGAAGTGAGCTTACCAACCTATTATGGGTAATTTAATGTGGGATAACTATTAAAAAAACTGTTTTGGAGATTCTATTTGGAATTGACAAAATGTGATTAAATATCTATGCAATCTTAAAAACTAATAGACCAAGCATTAAATTATTTTTGGGTAATTATATTTGAGATTTATATTATAAAAACATAAAATAAAATGAAAAATAAAATCAATATCTACCACATCCATTTAAGCGAAATATATACAGTACATGACCTTTAGCTTCAAAATTACTTGTGCACTATCCTATGTCATGTCTTAATTGCTATGTTTCTTTTTTCTGGTTATGTTGTCCTACTCTCGTATAGATATAATTGGATACTATCATACAATTTTAACCTTATTAAAACTAAGGATTATCCCTCAAGTTCCAATTCTCCTATAAATTAGAAACTATAGACATTACAACAACTTATAAATACCTGGTGGTTCAATGAATAGGTCCATATTCTAATCTTAAGCCTAATTCCCAATCATAGCTTTGTAAGAGATATGCCTCCATTTCTATTTTGTATTGTCCATACTTTGAAAGAGATACTTACAAACATGCAACTTTTCAACACTATCATATGGCCAAAACACTTACTAAGAGGGCACAAACTATATTGCTCTATTATATGCTTCATTGCAAGAGGACGGTCCCTCAGTGCATTTTACAAACCAATTTTGTTGCCAAACCTCTTCATTTGAAGAGAATTTTTAGGCTCATTTACCATCTCTATAAGCTCTAATCCATGAGCAATCTTGAATTTTTATTCACAGATGGTTTCTTCCTTGATTCTTCATGGACAATGACAATGTTGATACTCAAAGACTAGACTGCTTCTCCAATTTATTTCCATATCTAAATATAAATTCAAGCTTATTATACCTAATTTCCACTACATGAAGATAATGAACTTCATTTGACCCAACCAAAGCACTATATAACTAGCTTATCTCAATTGAGACCATTTTGGATTTGATTATCATGTAGTACTTGTGGAATCATTGGCCTATTTAAAGATCTTTGTGATATTTATTCTACACTTAGTACTAATAGAAATATTTTTTGCATTTGAGATCACTTGATTGTGAACATTTTTATGATTGCCAATCATCATCGAGCAAGTTGTAATGGTGATCTAATCAATGATAGTAATCCTGGTTACAACTATGAAAGAACGTCAATGAATGTATAGAAAAATTTAGGGTTGAAAAACTCAATTTATAAATAAATGTTTTAAATAACTATCCAAGACCATTCCAAATTTGAACACCAACACATACACAGCTAGTTGGACATTGTGTCTCGGGTAATCAAAGATGAATCTTCAAAGGAATGCTTACCATTTTATTCAAGAAACAAAACCTAAATACTACAGTCAAAGCTCAAATGAATACCCAAAGACTAAATCTTATTATATATCTGAATAATTAAACACATTTTTAAAATCTTGTTATAGATGTTGGATAGTACAATCAAAACTAGCTTGTACCATGTGGGCATGCAGTTACTCTCATTCTGTAATGGCTTTGGTATCAACACACTTCTATAAAAAAAGAAGCATAAGTGTATGCATTGGATGGAATTTGTTGCATGTGAAAATAAAAAATCTTTCTATAATAATCGAATGTGAAAAAAAAAAATCTTTTAACTTTCCAATTAAAAAGAATGGAATAAAATAAGGTTATCTTAACTAGGTGAGTTAGTTTAAGTTTTAAATAATAAATAAAATTTATTATATTATTATTTTACTTTAAGGGATGATGTCATCTATTTAATGTTTTCAATTGTTTTCATATGTCATATTTTATATTTTAAATATTTATTTATAAGGATTATTTTTTATTCAAATTTCCTCTAATGTGTGCATAAAACCCACATCAATACTATTTTACCATTTGGTCTTTGCAATGCCTCAACTACTTTTCAAAGGGATATTTTGAGAATATTTTCTAATCTCTCCCATGAATATGTTTAAATATACATGTATGATTTCAATTTTTATGTGAAAACATTCGAAAAAACTCTTATCAACCTATAGAAAGTTCTTCAATGCTGCCAAGACCACCAATTGTCTTTAAGCAATGAAAAGTTTTATATGCTTATCACTAAAGGGATTGTGTTAGGTCATCACAACTTACCTTCTATAATTAAATCTGTTCTTTCAAATATAATTAAAATTAAGGATCTACCTACACCAAAAAATCAAAAAATATGTTAGAAGTTTTCTAGAACATGTTGGTTATTATAAACTATTCATCAAAATTTTTAGTAAAATTACCACCCTATTGTTTGGATTGCTCACTAAGGATGTTGAATTTACCTAGAATAATGATTGAAAAACTACCTTTCAAAAACTTAATGATCTTCTCATAACAAATCATATTTTAGGTTACCAAGTATTCATCCACACGGATCATGTATCAATTAGGTATTTAATGAACAAACCTACTGTAACAAGAAGGATAATTAGATGTTTGATTTTGTTATAATAGTTTGATATTACCATTATAGATAGACTAGGTAAGGATAATATAGTACATACTTTCTATCTCAATTTAAAAATAATGATTAAAGTCTTATTGTTTATTATTTATTCCCCGATGTGCATTTGTTTGCAGTAACTATTCATTTTCCTTGGTTCATAGACATTGCTAACTATCCTACTATAGGATCACTACCACAACATTTTTCACCTAGAGAATAATAAAATATGATCCAAAAGAGCAAAAATTATTCTTGGATTTCAAGATATATCTTTATTACTGGACTAGATTTAGTTATGAGATGGTGTATCCAAGAAGATGAAGCATATGACATTCTCACAACCCACCATGATGAACCCTATTGGGGTCACTTTACTACCAAATATACTGTTATGAATATAATTATGACCATATATTATTGGCCTTATTTTCATAAGGATGCCATGATGTATACCCATATATGTGATTAATGTTAATGCATAAGGAAACCCACTCATTTTGATGAAATGTCATTACAACCACAACTGGTTCTGGAACCTTTTGACAAGTGGAGACTTGATCTTTTAGGTCCCATAGATCTTAAATCCAAAAAGGAATATATATTAGTGTGTATTGATTATTTCAAAAAATGGGCCAAGGCCAAGGCCTTAACCCATGTTTGAGATGAGAAAGTAGTTAAGTTTTTATATGAAAAAATCTTCACCTTCTCTAGAGTGCCAAGAGAAATAGTCATAGACCAAGGACCATAGTTTACATCAGATCTCATAGCTACATTGGTAAAATAATATGAAATCAAACACAAACATTTTACCCCTTACCATCCTCAGTCAAGTGGTCAGGTGGAAGTCACAAATAGAGTGGAAAATATACTCATTAAGACTGTTAACCTGCATAGAAAAGATTGGTCAACTCATCTTTTGGAAGTAGTCTAGACTTACAAAATCACCTATAAAACCATAATTGGTTTCAACCCATATGAACTAGTTTATGGTCAAAATCTTATTCTACCCATTGAATTTGAGCATAAAACATTAAGGACAACACTTGATTTTGGTTTAGACCTTTCCCAAGATCAACAAAATAGGATCATGCAGTTGAATGCACTTGATGAACCTAGAAAGGAAGCACTTCATCAGATTGAAGTAGTGCAAAGACAACGAGTACGTTGTCTTGACAAGAACATAAAAACTAGATAGTTTGGGCCTTATGACATTAAGAATTTTTAACCTGGTGACTAGGAACTCATTTTTGACTTTAAATACAAGGATCATAAAGGAAAGTTTCAATCTAGATAGTTTGGGCCTTATGACATTAAGAATTTTTTTGACAATGGAGCTATAAAACTCATGACCATTAACTCTATTCAGTTCTAATTCCTTGTTAATAGCCACAAGATCAACCTATAAAATAAACTATTTTCTAAGGAGACTCACTTGTCAACTTCTTGAAGAACAACATCGATCTCTTCTTTATGAAGAAAATAAACTTGTTCTTACAGTTGAAGGATATTTATGTCAACTTTTCTCCAATATTTTTCAAGATAAATATATCTTCCTATAACCAAGAACAAATCCATTCATAATAACTTGGTTCAAGCTAAATAAAATTCTAATTCCTAGGATTCTACAATTCCAATTTAAGTGAGACTAAAAAATATAAAAATAAAAATCATAAGCATCAAAAACCTTTAGGCGTTGCTGACAGATGTTACATCACAAACCCATGTCACTGGCTGATCAACATTCATAAAAACAACTACAACAATAATACTTTTATTTTCATATGTTTTTTCTTATAGATTCATTCTTTTTGAGCAAAAAACACTTTCCTTTTCTCTAAAAGATGAAATTCTTGCTACTATAAGATCATTATTATTGCTACAAGACAATTCTTGTTTCCATAAGAACCATTTCCCACTGCTAGATGGATTCTTATCACCACATAATTACATTGCATTCCTTGCCAAACATTATTACTTATAATAAAATGTTGACATGTGTCAATACACCTCACATCCACCATTTCAGATCATCATTCATGCATTAATGAAAGTAACTCCTAAAAGTATTAAGGTAATTATTTTATACTTATTTCATTTTATAAGTTTTAATTATTTAAAGATGATGGGTCTTAATTATCTTAAAATGTCACCATATCTTCACTTGTTCACACTATCCCAATAAATCTTATCTTTCACCAATTTACGTGATGTTTTAATTCTACTACTATCACCTCTTATCATTTCTGTAAGTAATTTTTGCATGTCACTTGCATCCCTTGAGGACAAGTGACCATTTAAAATTAGGGGATTTTTCCATATTTCAAATTGATTATTTCTCCTCCAAATAAAATCATAAAAATTATACCCAAAGCTATAAAACCCTTGTTGAAAGAGCATAAAACTTGCAACCAAAATTCCCTCCTATAGTATGGGAGGGGACTTACTAAAACATGAGTTGCTTCATATCTCTCCTCTGACAAATAACCCACACATCCTGATCCTATTTTAGAATGTAGGGTGTGATCAATAATTTGAGAGGATATATTTTATTGATCAAGGAATTGTAGAAGAATTTACCAACTCATTGCATAACAAGATGGAAATAGTGAGAGGAATGGAAATAAAGCTAGCTAAAATTGTCATTAGTAGAGTTACTAGATTACCACGAACAAGAGAATTATGGCAAGAGAAGTTCGATGCTAAAGCGGAGAGGTAGAAATTCATTAGAGAAAATAAAAGATTGGATATTAAAAAATAGGGCACTACACAATCATCATTTTCAAGAAGATGGGCAAGATTTATTGTATTCATATTCAAATATTTCACTTGTGAAGGAGGATACTCCATGCTTCATGGTGTTCACTTCAAATTCATGAACCATTTACATCATGGTATTGCAATAAACATTCCCAATTTCTTGTTTAATATGGTCATAATAATGGAAAAGGTATTTCAAAGAGGTAATTCCAAAGTTCTCTGTCATCATTATTTAATTTGGTTAACTATTCAAGACCTCTTATAGAGAACTAGGCCCAATACAATTTGGGAGGATTTTGTTCAAAAATTAATAGTGAGGAAGATGAAGAAGAGAATATGGAACTAGAAGAGAATATGGATATATAATAATACCCTCCTACATCCACACAAGAACCTACATAAGAGAACCCTCTTGTATTCACACAATAACCTGTAGTAGGGATAATCATCAAAGAGGAGGCTTCAACAAGTAAAGAACTTAGAAGAAGGAAGAGGAAACTCATCCTCCAACTTGACTCTAAGGAATCTAAAGAAGATAATCTACCTTCCCCTAAAAAGGCCAAGGTCACATCTACTCCTTGAAGGTCCCACAGACTAATAGGGAAGATGAGGGGAAAACCTATAATTAAACCTTCTATTATAGAAATTAGTGAGGAGTTTGAAGAAAAACAAACTACCAACAGTCATGATACACTTAAGGCATATAATTATGATGGAATAGAGATTGATAAGGAAAAGTGTTCTTAAGAAGGTAATAATGAAATAGATAAAATAAGACACAACCCTAAAAAATTTTAGGAAGAACCAACATAAAGACATACAAAGATCAAACAAATGGAGCATTTCTCTACACAAGTAGAATTTCCTATTTTGGAGCAAGCCCTACAGGAAATGGAATGATTGAGAAAGATGTTATAGGATCAATCAAGAGGTGGAATAGATATAATTTATATATTAGCTTCTCATCTATAGCCCTTGGAAAAAATTCATCCTATAGTTGTTATTTCATAGCTTACTATAGCAGAAAAGCAATAGGAAAAGCCCATAATTGCCCAAGTAGTAAAGTATAATTCCTCATCTACTCTTTATTCTAAATTGATGAGATGAATAGATAGCAAGTTTGAAAGTTTTAGAACATTAAAAAAGGAAAATAGGAAACTAAAGGAAGATGTTAGGATTAAGGAATAAAGGATCTCCAAACTATGGTATAAAGTTTAAGATCTAGCTAGTCTTACTCAATCACTCCTTGAAAATAGACCTCTTACAAAGGTATATTCAATTTATCATGAATAACAATGGTACAAGTTTAAGTTCATGAGAATTTATTGTGATATTCCATGTGAAGTAATCAATTCTCTCTCTTTCTTTAAATTATATAAAGAGAGTTCACAAGAAGAATAAACACATTTGTGTGAGTTCTATCTTGATAACTATGATGTGCCACATGACAAGAAATGAAATACTAACTTATATGTTGGAGATTTCCTTTTAAAGACATTTTTAGCATATCTTTTTAAGGATCATAGGAGAGGACAAGATATGAATAAATATAGGAAAAAATGAGAGATAAAATCAATTGGTTATCAAAGGAGAGTCATCAACACTTGAGGTTTTGTTGACAAAATGGGATAACATTATGTTGTAGAAAGAAGTAATAGCTTGGTTTGCCAGAAATAGTGAAGAAGCCCAGGATTTATACGAAGGGTTGAGAACTTCTACTGGACCTTCAACAAGAGAATCCTACCTGGAAATATAGATTTATATCACTCCTAAGATTAAGAGGAAATATCCACACTCCCCTTTCAATTTAAAAGAAGCATTTGATAGAGTAATAAGATATATTTTGATTTTAGGAGATCTTGGAGCATAGTTGTTGAGAATTAAATTCTAGGCTCCTCTAGTTTAGTACCCCATTCCATATTGGTAGGATAAAACTTCATTATATACAACCAAAGATGTTATAAATTGTCATTTATTTAAACAAAGATGTGTATTTTATGCCCATTCATCCAGTGTTGTGTTTGAGCTACATAGTTTAGAGCTATTTATGAGTTTGAAATGAATAAGTTTATTTCTCAAGGATGATAAAAATTTTATGTTGGTGGGTGTGATGATCCCCATAATTTTCATGTTTTTTCCTCATTTTCCATACTCACCTTTATTTTTTATAATGTTTATAAACTATTTTCTCATAATCTTTTATCCTTGGTCAACCATGTTTTACAAAATAGCATTATGTTATCATATATCTTTAAATAGTTATAATTTTGTATTGGAATCAAGTATATAATATTTATCTCTTAATATTTTATCTATAATGTGTTTTTAAAATATTTTGAAGTAATAGGTATATATCATAGACTATCATGCAATAAAGGGATTTCATCATGCAAAAATATCCTATAACCAATGTGTAACCAAAGCTGTAAATAAATAGATTTAATTCCTAATTCAACCAACTCGTAGAAACTATAAAAATCTTCACAGAGAGTAATAAAGATTCAGTTGAAGACTAAAAAATCTTGGTTTGTCTTGAAGCAGTATTGCAAGATCCGTATGAATGGCAGCCTTAGTAAAGGAACTAATTTATGTTATCCTACAGCAAAAATTTTTTTAGTTTGGAATGTATTTTGTTTTGTATAAGAAAATATCTGATATATATATATATATATATATATATATATATATATATATATATATATATATATATATATATATATATATATATATATAGTATTGAGAGGGAGTAGAGATTAATTAAAGAAATATAGTAGAAGTACATTAAGTAAGACAACTATTATTATAATTTCCCTACAATAAATTTCTACTACATTTGATTAATATGAGCAATTATTTTTGAGCCCATTTCATTGTTGTATGAGGAAATATTTAAGATGGGGTTGAAAGGAGGAAGGGCCCCTTTTTGAAGTCTTATAGTAGCAATCTAACCTGTAAATTAGATAAGCATATTATTTAGTTCATTTATGTATTGTGTGTTTTATTTATGAATCATGTGATTTTTAGATTTACATAGAATTATTTTAAGAAAGCTTCCACATATAAAATAGTGTAATCATTTAATTCATAGTTTTTTATGAGTGTCCAATTATAATATTTAATTTCTTGCATGATTTTTATCATTATAGATTAAAATCATTAGAAGGTTAAATTATAAGATTAAGTGTGCACATATAGTGACATCATCCTATCAAGTTTATGTCTTTGAGTTGACATTTAAATGAAATAGAAGATACAAGTTTGTGGTAACTCTCATTATTCATTTCAATTAAAATAAGTATATTTGATTGTGAATCTACTAATAGTCAAGAGGTATCATCATAAATAATTGATATACCATTCTATTTGACACAAACCAAGCTACATGTTATTGTGAAAATATGAATTTGATTACCACAAATTGCTCAAATTGTCAAAATTGAAAAACCTAATCCAAAAATTATTATGATAATTTACACTCAACTTAGATCAATATAGGTATTTGCATATCAGTACAATCATATAATGTTTCTAATTTTGATCAACTACATAAATGAAAACTATTCTGAATTAAAAATGTTGTATTATAATTTGGTCATGAACTATGTGAAAAACATGACTAATCACAAACATTCACAGTGAGAAATACATAAACATATTTTATTCATTCATCCATTTATACTTTTTTAAACCATTCAAAATATAAATATGAATTCATAAACCAATCATCATCAACTTATGAAATTGAAAATATACATCTAGGTCCCCAACACAATTTTAATTTCTATGACAGAGACATCTCTATGATAGAAAAATATTAGTTTTATAAAAATTGAGTGTTGTGAAAAATAAGTATAACACTAGTGACCTTGCTAGTTGATTTTGTGTAATGAAATTCAGTAGCAATCAAATTGCTTATTGATAAAACATAATTTTAAGAATGTAATCTAGGTAAATCATTTCTCAAGTAGCTATGTGTGAAGCCCTTTAATAAAAAATATAATAAGGCATGAGATGTTCAACTAGAATGTCATGAAAAAAGGGAATGATATGGTAGGAAAATTTGGGTTGGATGTATAATATAATACAAATGCCTTAAGTACAAAATCTAAAAATTAAGTAATACTTCAACAACTAGATACATTTCAAAATATATTAGTAATGTATAAATAAAACTAAACTTATAAAGAGTAATATCTGAAAATAATTGATACTTATAGTAGAATTACAACATCCTCACATTCTTCATTCATAATGTGAAAATCTTTCACTTGTAACACTCATTGATCCTTTAACAATTAAAAGTACAACAAATGAAAAACAACAAACCAAAATAGAAACAATAAATAAAGACAATAAAAAGAGAAACACAAAAACCAAAAGAAAAAAAAAAAAACAAAGGAAATAAATGAATTTGGAAGTAACTAATCATGGAACAAATTCAAATGATGGCCAGTAATTGAGTAACATAAACAATTTTATTCAATATATTTTAAATAAAAATAATTATTTCTATGTATAGTGGTAATTTTATAAGGTTCAAGTCATAATGAATTAGATTTATGATGTTTACTAGGATCTTCACGTGTTTTATCTCAATATAAAAATAAATCACCAACCTTAAACTTGTTTTATAAACTTTCTTCTTATTATTTTTTTTAAATTTTAGTTTATCCCTTTTTAGATTCATCAAGTGATATTAAATCATGTAATTTTTGTTCAATCAAATTTGAATTTTATGTAACACATTGTAAGGTAGTTCTAGCTGAAGAAATTTGAAGTTCTATTGGTAAGGTGGTCTCAAATCCGTATGTCAACATAAAAAGTGAATAACTAGTTGCTACCTTAACAATAGTCTTATCATCCCATAAAGCTTAAAAAATCTTAGGATGTCAATTTTTTTACTGTCACAAACTAATTTTTTCACGATTATAATCATATTTTTATTCATTGATTTAAATTGACCATTTTGTTGAGGATAATATTTTTATGAATGACTAGATATAATAAAATACTTTCCCAAAAATTATAGAAATTCATTCAAAACAAACTGAGGTCCATTATCAAAAATAATTTTGTAAGGGACTACAAGTCTAGAGAAAATATGATTTTATAAAAATAAGATTACTCCACGTGTTATAAAAACTTTAAGTGCTTTGGCCTTAGGTTACTTAGTGAAATAATCTGTGGATGTTAGTATATACCTATGACCAATAGATGAAGATAAGTGTATATCTAAAATAAAGTTAATGATACATTTCATAGATGATTTTTTAAGAATGATAAGATTTAAAGGCATTGCAGGCAACTTATCTCTACCAACAAATAATTGACATGGCATACAAGAATGAACTAACTTATAAGCATCTTGAAATAAAGTAGGTAAATAATAATCTACTCTTAAAATATTATAAAAAATAATTTTTTTTTATCATAATAGCCACCAAAATTTCTTTCATGGTAGCCTCTAATAACTTTTTATGTTTGATCATACATAAGATATCTCAATAAAAATCCATCTCTATTTCGATAAAAAAATAAATTTAAAGCTTTTAACCATAAGGAATGTCTTTGATTTTTATCAAAATTATTAGGATATACCTAATTTAAAAAATAAAAGATTAAGTCATGATACGAGTCATCTTTAGTCAATAAACAATCCTATTCATTCAATTCAAGATCGAACTTATTTTTTTTAGAAAAATCAGCAATCTTCATGGTCTTTAAATGAGGTTTTACATTTAAATTATCATCAACTAACAAAACTAAAACATTAATGTTAAAATAATAATTTTCATCTAAATGTTTTGCTAAGTCATTATCTCTAATCATTTTTGAAGTTTCAAATTCAAGATCGAACTCTTGGATAAGTAAAATACACTTAACAAGCCTTCCTTGAATAGTTGGTTGTTTTAAAAGATAAGATAAAATAGGCACATTAGATCTCAAATTTTTTTTATTTCTCATCAATAAATAATGAAATTTAATCAAAGAGGAAACCAATAAGAAAACAAAATTTTCAATAAGAGGGTACTTAGTTTCAACAGCTTTTAAAACTTGACTCATGTAATTGATTGGTTTTTCATCATTATTTTCAAACTCTTGAGTGATTATAGCTCCAATTGATTTTTTAGTAGTATTAACATAAATAATAAATTTTTTCTTTAAATTTGTTTTGGAAATAACTAGAACACTTACAATGGCATCTTTAACATTGTTAAATGTTAAATCAACATTTTCATTCCAAGCATAAATTTTATCTTTCTTAAGTAATATTTACAAAGGGTTAGATTTATCAGCAAAATCTGATATGAATTTCTTAACAAAATTTATTTTACCAAAGAAAGACCTTAAACTAGATTGATCTTTGAGAGGAGATAAATATTTAATAGCTTTAATGCATTCGATATCTATAGAAATATCATCTATATAAATAATATATCCTAACAACTTACATTTGGTGACATCAAAAATTAATTATTTTAGATTTAAATAAATACCATACTTTCTAAATCTTGTGAAAACTTCATGAAGATGATCTAAATGCTTTGTTTATCTTTTCAAATGAATGATGAGGTCATGTAAATAAATTTGAATAATAATGTCAATCAAATCATTAAAATAAACATGTATAAATTTTTGAAAAGTAACTTCTATATTCATTAATCCAAAAGGTATTATATTATAATCAAAAGTCCCTCTACAAGAAGTTAAAGTAATATTATGTCTATCTTTGGAATTTATAAAAATCTAATTATAATCACAAAATTTATCTATCAATGACATCATTTCTAATCCTACAACTTGCTATAAAATGTGATCTATACTTAGTAGAGAAAAATTATCTTTAATGTTATCTTTATTAACATCTCTAAAATCAACACATAATCTAATATCATCATGTTTATTCCTAACCGACACTAAACTATTTACCCATTTAGAATATTTTATATGGAATATGACACCAGCATCAATAGTTTTATCTAACTCTTTGTTAATAGTATCTTTTAACAAAGGACTAATTCTTCATATTTTTTGCCTAACAAGTTTAATATCATATTTTATAAGTATGTCATGTTTAATAATATCAGTATCATAACCTTTAAGATCTTTATATGACCAAGCAAAATTATTATTGAATTTTTTAAATAACTTAATGAATTTAACCTTCTCACTTGCAGTAACTTGAATTCTTAAATATACATATTTTGGATTCTCTTTTATACCTAAGTTGATAGGAATGGTTTCGGCTATGATTTTCTTAAAAGGTTCTTCCATTCTATAAATTTTGGACCGATCATTAGGTGTAAACATAGATTCTAAACTTATTAAACTAATAGATAATTTTTTAGTACTTAATTATAAATAATCTTCATAATTTATCACATAATCATCATGATCAAAATAATTACCCTTAAAAAAATAATATATATGTTCATCACAACTAAAATAGGCCAATTATCATTTAAATGAGGAACTATGGGTTAAATAATTTCTATATAAGAGAAGTCTATGGTAGGTTCACTTTCACTTAGAGTTGGATTAGATGCAAAAATAATAAGCTTATTTACTCTACTATTAACTTCTTTACGAATATGAGTGATATTAAAGGCCTCAAAATACTTGAGTAAAGACCAAACCTTTTGCATATAATGATGTAGATGAGTTTGATTAGTTTTATAAAAAAAAATTAAACTTTTCTAACAACCAATTCAGTATATTCAAAGACTTATAAATATTTAATGTTAAGTTATATTTATTTTTCCAAACCTAAACATAACTTCAAATTTTATAATATTATTAGTATTTTTGAAAGATTATTTGAGATCATAACAATTTTCTTACCAATAGTATAAATTAAACAAATTCTACCACTATTACCTTGTTGAGAACAAGATCCATTAGAATAAAGTGACCACAATATATTTTTCCTAAAGAATTTCTCATGCTAATTTTCTAGTTCATCTAAATTCAATAATTCATAAGTTCTAATTCCTATCTCAACATAAGAAATGGTGGAAGAAGTGGATGATTCTATAGGTGTACTAGACCAAACTTCTCTTTTTATGAAAGAAGTTTTGTTACTAAGGGGAACCTATGTAATATCTTTTCCAATACAAGTATGATTTTATTTTGACTAATCTCTACCTAGAAACATAGCTTAATTACTATGAATATTTAAAACTTAGACATTAGTCATGCATCTAATTATTTCATCTTGAGCAATCTTAACGACTATGTCATGAAACTTAACATAAATTTTAATTTATCTAAAATCAAATTTAGTAAATTTCCTATTGTCAGTTTCATAAGATATACTTAACAGATTTATAATGAATTTGGGCATCATATTCTTCGAAGCATCTATATCTAAGATAGAATTACGGATTACCTTATTAAAAACTTTAACTATAACATAAAAAGGTCTATAATCTGTAAGATGATCAAAACTTTGAGCATAAATAGTTGATTATTCATTACTGCCTTCTTCTTGTAAGCCTATATCATTTTTAGAATTCTTAGCAGCTTAATTGATTTTATCAAGTTGTTCTAGTAGGCTAGCTACCTAGAGTAAAGAGAATCTATCTTTGATTGTAGATAAATCATTAATTATATTATAAGTTTTAGCATTATTTTGCCTAAAATTATTAGGATTATAATGTTGCTATTGACTATTATTATAACTAGTTGATAAAGGAATATTCTGAGTAGTATTATCAATTGAACTACTTTAAGCATTATTCTAAACTATTTTTCTTTTATCATTAGAAGAATAATTATTATTTGTTGTTTTATTATTTTGAGAATAACTATAATCTTTATTTATAGTATTCACAACATAAGCATTTTCATTTTCCAATGGATCATCAAGAGCACACATGTTTATGTTGTTTGTTAGATCTTCATATATAAGATCTTTTCCTTGATTTTTTTTTAAAACTTATGAAAAACAACACATAAATATGGATCATGATCCAATTCACATAATTACAACAATAAGCAATGTCTATTTTTTAACTTTTAATATTGTTTCTATTAGATGAAGAAGGTTTATCATTTAACTATGTTTTAATAATGTTCAATTCATTTTTTAGACCTTGAATAGCTTTTACAATTTTTGCATTATCTGAATTTAGACCTATAGAAGATCTATCTTTAAGTCCAATATGTTTAATTTTATTCTCATATTCAATATTGAATGTTAAAGTTTCATCATAATTTATAATATCCCTGTCCTCTAAGGCCAGTTTATATTTTAGGGGTAAAGCATTACAAAAATAAAGTCTAGATAACTTCTTAGAAGGTCTAAGATCGCAAGGAGTATTTTGATGCAACTTAGTGAATTTGATAATTAAATGAAAAATGGTCTCTCCTAGATTAAGATAAAAATTCATAAGATCATTAACTAGATAAAAATATTCTATAGCTTTCCCAAAAGATAACTCTAGCCATTATTTCATATTTTTCTTTGTGTTGATCACTTTTATAGGTAAACTAATAAATACTTAGTAAGATTTCCCTTCAAGTGTTTGAGAAAAGCTTCTTAAGAAAATCTTTTCACTTATTATACCATGAGTAGAAAAACTAATCTAAATGCTTCTAAATGATCTTTCCAAGATTTTTCAGAAGAACAAAAAAAAATTGGTATATTTAACCCTTTAAGGGAAGGTAACTTATTAAGATGATTTTTGACATTAATTATATTTGTAAAAATCCATGGGGTTATAGCTATCTTCTATTCTTCTTCAACTTTAGCTTCATCTTCACCTTTAGTGATATAATTATGATCTCTATTGTTTTGCAATCCATGAATCAAGTCTTCTACCCTCACTTCTGCTTGGTCTCCCATTGGAAGCTTTGGCAATCTCCTCTACTTAAATTGGTTGATTTTTTTGAACCTGATTTAACTAGTTTAATTGTAGATTTATATCAATAGGTTCAAAGGAAAATTAATTAGAAAGGAAATGAGTTATAGGCCTAGGATTAACAACTAAAACTCTATCTCTATCTTCGTAAATTCATCTATTTATGTTTAAAATGTCTTTTTGAGTTTCATGAGTAATGTTAGAATACCAATCTATCTCAAATTCTACTATTTCTTCTTCTTTATTTATGATTTGAATAACATGCTAAAGATTTTGAGGATGATTATACCATGTATAACATGTTAGATTGAAAGCAACATCAACTTGATCTTTAACAATATTAATTATAGGTTGAATAATAGGAGGTTGTCCTCTAAGTACCATGAGCAAAAAGAAAACAAAACTCTAAAAAAATAAGATTTATGAATGAGTTCTTTGATGAAGTTGCCAAATTTATTGATGATGAAAATTGTATCATCAATGAATCAACCATTGTGAAAGTTAAGTTAGAATCATACCAGTTTAATAATAAAGTCTTAAAGGTTCAATTACGACCCTAAATATGCAAGGGTTTTTTAAAATGATGTAGAAAATAATAAATAAGTTATCAAATGTAATATATTCCATTATAATTTTATAAATGCACTTCATCAAATAATTAATTAGTTTAGATATGAATGTGTAATCTATCATATCCAACAAAGAAGGTCTATGGATAAAACAATCTCTTGAAAGAAAGAAATCTGATTCAATAATATTATATATTTCAAAGTAATATTTTGCTTTTCTACTCTAATCTCTTCCAAGTAATATCAAGATAATAAACCAAAAATATAATTATATCAAATTTGAGATGAATCGAGATAAACAAATATTCAATCAAGTAAGCAATCAATGAAACTTAACACACAAAAGACATCACAAACAACACCAACAAACTAAATGAACAAATATAAAGTAAATAGAAAAATAAAAGATAATAGACTACCAAAATAAACAAGGTAAACAAGTAAGAAAACTAAACAAGAATAAAACTAAAGACTAAAATTAATCTAAAAAAATCTATTAAACTATGTAATCTAAAATCTAAGTCTAATAAACAATCTAGACTAAGATTAAACTTACAAATAGTTAATCTAAAATCTAATAAAGCCTAAGAAAATAAAATAATCTAGATCTAAACCAAGAAATAACTAATCAAAGAAAACAATCTAACTCTAAGAAAGTAACGTAAAGAAAATAGGAAAAAACAATGAACTAAACAAAACAAAAAGATAAAGTAAGGAAACCAAAAGAAAAATTAGACTAATTAAAAACTAATCTAAAATAGATTAGACTATATTAAAATTAGAGTCAAAGTACAATATAGGAACATGTGAGTCTCAAAAGAGAGAGTCATCTTAGAAAAATAGATAGATTTTATTCAAGAAACAAAAATCTTTCTTTACAAAAATCTTGAGAGACAACTTTTACAATCAAAATAGATCAATGAAATGTCGTAAACAATGAAATTTTCATCATTATTCAGGTTGAATACTTGGATTATGAATATAGGATTGTAAATAGCAATCATCAAAAGATGTTAAACTTGACAAACTTTAGATAATCTATTATAAATGATAATATAAAAATTAGATATTCCTATGTTTTCTAAGCAATTACTTAACCGTCAGAGAAAGTACCATTGAATCTATCTACAAAAGTCATAATTTCTCAAAGAATTTGCATAGAAGAGAGATAGATAAATGATTAACTTCATAAATATATAAGTCTTTAATACCTATGTTGTTCCTCCTATTCAAATGAATCCTTGATCTCATTTTATGCTTCAAACTTAGTTGAAAAAGAAGCTATAACTAATATTAGTTAGTTATTTGTTTACTTTAATTAATTGACTTTGTAAAAGTCAAATAATATAATCAGTTATTATTCAATTTTTTATTAAAACTGAAAAGTCTTAATGGATCAAGTATTTGAATATAGACCAGGTACTTCTAACAGGTAGGGACCCTAATCAATTAATAATAAAATAGAATAACATTTATCAATCAATAAATAAATAAATCAAAGTTTAATAAAATTTCTATTTATATTAAAACCATAATAATTTTTTCAAAATTACCTCATCTAAAGGATAAACTTTATATATATATATATATATATATATATATATATATATGTTGCACATTCGAAAACATTATCACCAAATTATCAAAACTAAAATTCAAAGAATCAAGTATGAAAGTATAGAATTCTATGAATTAAAGTTTAACTAAAAATAAAAGTTTATCCTTTAGACATTTTTTAATCATCAAAATCTGAAAGGACTTCAATTACAGGGTTCCTTTACTCATGCATGCATTCATTTTACTCCATTTCAACTATTGGAAGGCAAACTATGTTTGTTCTATAATTAGTTGTAGGATCATCCACCTCCATCTTAATCCTTTTAAGAACCTTGACCTCAACTAGAGTATTTGTATCATTTTGACTATTTGGCCTTTTATCTAAAGTAGTAGGATGAATCTCAATAGTATGTTTCCTTCAACTTGAAAGTCTCTCCTTCAAACTTAATTTTTTGCATCCTAAAATAGGAACCCTTTAAGAATATGAAGTCTCAATAGAAACAAAAAGTAGGTAAAGATTAAAAAAATTATTGGCATGGGCAACCTCAATATCATTCTATGTGGATTCATTAGTAAGGTGTGGCTCTCTAACATGATAAATTCTTTCTAGAATTTGTGACTAAATAGGCAAGTGATGTGGATTACTTTGAAAATGGTGAGAGGAACTGTTGTGAGGAGTCCTAGCATTGAATATATGACAATGAAATCCCTTATTACCCCTATTATTTGTAGGGTTAAAAGGCACATTGTTTAAAAAATTTCAAAACTTAAGATCATTAGCATCAAATTGGATAGACATCTTAACACCTCTATTAAATCTAGGGCAAAATCTCCTAGCCCTAAAACCACCCCTTATAAAATTCCTATTTCAGTTCTCTTGATTTATATTATTTGAATTCTGACTCCAACACCTATTATCATTATTTCTACTTGATTCAAGTTGATCCCATCCAGACATCCTAAAAATTTTAATATATTCAATGAAAACTAATTATGATGATTGAAAATCAACATGTATTTTCAACATGAAAACAAACATAGTCACATATGAACAAAAATTTGAACTATTTTAATGGATAAACTAAAATGTTCAAATTGTATCAATCATTTTAGAATATTACACTTGATTTCATTAGAAATATCCCCCAAGAACTAACTGAAACTTCAAAATAAATTTATAACATCATAATTTTATTTCAAAAATATTCTGACATATCTTCATGAATTTTTTATATTCACTATATATCAAAATGAAAAAGCACATATTCTCAACACTAAAACCTTAACAAATATATTCTGCCAAAATTCTTTATTATTGTTTCATCTTTTGAACATTATCTAAAACTAAAAATAATTATTGCATAAATTATTTAAAATAAATCTCCATAGAAAACCTTCATGAAAGAAGACATTTGAGACAACTATACTCTTTCAAAATCACTCTGTCTTAAGCTAAAAATAATTGATCACAACTCTATTTAATAGATATTTCAACATTTGACCTTACCAAAAATGCTTAGAATTTCCAACTAATTATTTCCAAATAAGGTTTCCATGGTAGACCAACAACCAATAAGTCTATCTACACAATGTCTCTATGCATATACGTAACATAATTTTGTAATAAGGATCCAAACTGATGTGTTTCAAACATATAACTATATAATGTTTTGAAAACAAAAACTTGTATGTTAATACCTTCCAAATAAAATCTTCAAAACTAAAGAATGACTGGTTATAGTTTAATAGAACTATTTATATTCCTTTACTGTTCATTCATTTTCAAATTTTGAAAATAACTTGGAACACTTATCACAATTTCTCAGATTGCCATTATTTTGACATTCAACTTCAAAATAAACCACCAGATTTCAACACTGAGATGCATAACCAGAAAAAACTTCATTAATTTCAAAATTCAGCCCACTATATTTCATATATAGATTATATCAAAATAAATATTTAGAACTAAAAGTGATGTATGAAAATTATAGATTCAATATAATAAAATATAGTTGCATTTATATGTTTGAACCACTTTCAAACATAACTTTTGTATATCGTGGATGACCAATAACCATTTAAACATTTTATACAAAAACCTTAACTCATAATCTTTTCTGTAAGGATCCACTATATAAAATAATGTGTTCAAGCTGCATAACTATATAATATTTAGACAACTTAGCTTTGAAATGAAGTCTTGCAAATTCATATATATCTTCTATGAAACCAAAATAAATAACTTTTTCTTTCTTGTTTATTTATTTATAATTCTTAAACAAAAAAGCCAAAATATTTAAACCCTAGCTAAAACCCTAAAAATGATTTTCAAACCAAGATAAACTTCCATAATTTTTGAGTTCATCACACTATATTTCTAACACTTAATAATAAAGATTTTCCTTCAAAACACATAAATAAATGAAACTGTAAAAAATGATGCTCACCATAATCCCTTTTATGATAGACCATACCATAACCTTTCAATAGATTCATAAAATGAAAATACATAAATCTCATACTAAAATTTTCAATGAAACCTCTAAAATTGAACAAAACTCTTGAAAATCAAAACTGAAATGCAAAATTTGACAAATCTTCCATTCTTTCAAAGTTTGACACACTAAATAACCATATAAGATTTTTACTTCAAAAACCATGAATATATGAGATTGTATAATGCTTCACTTAAAATATGTACTTTCATGCCCAAATAATCATGAAATGACTTTTATAAAATGTCAAACACATAAAATGACCTTTCAACATTTTCATAGAGCTTGTCTTACAAACTTAAAATTTTAACAAAACCTCTGAAACTGGAATGACATATTTTGAAGTACCAAAAACAAATTATACTACTTACAGATGCCAAAAACTAAACACATATTCAACAAAAAGTATTTTATATTCTCCAATACCAAGCTTAAACCCAAAACTAACTCTGTATTTCATAGACAACTAGGAATATATCAAAAACCAAAACCAGTTCTCATTAATATCAATGTATGAAAATGATATTCTAAACTGTAGCATCATTTAACTTCTCCAAAATATTAATGCACAATTTTAAACCAATAATTTCATCAAAGCTTATCAACATGTATACCAAAACTATATTATTTACATGAAATCATAAAATGCTTGAAATAACTCATAAAACTTTATAAAAAACTCATTAAGCTTGTTCATGACATACCTGGATATGTTTCCTTGCTACATTTCTACCTGAAATATCTATCTACAACTCAAAAATCCAAATTGGAAGAGCAATACTTCCATGAGAAAGATTCATGAAATGACTAAAACCAAGAAAATCAATCTATTTATAATTACCATCTCCCATTATAACTGCCATGCATACATGCACAATTTTCATTAGCCCATTGAAATAGACATTAATATTTAACACTATACCAACTAATATAAAAATGTCATCAAACTTAATAATCACCAAATCACTTACTAAACATGTTACCAATTTCCATTATTTGAGGCATGTAATCCCCACATTGAATTCTCAAACTACCAAAATCTTACCATTATCTCGAAGCATCCAATATGCTTTACATTTAATTCATCTTGACAACTAGTGTCATGATATCCACCAACTAGATTACCAACTCATATTTCCATAACATGACCTTTAAATAAACTTAACACTTATGTCATAAATCCTTTGTATTTAAATAGTCCTTATGCCAGTCAAAAATTATGCCTTGAAATTACCATGTCTCGATAGGTTATACTATTTTCAAAGACCTAGGGTAAATGACTTTAGGTTAAAATCTTGCTATATTTGATAATCTTAGGAAAAGTTTATAACCCTAATAATTCTTTGATAACCTTAAGAAATAATTTATCCTAGTATCAAATGAACTTACTCATGTCAACATTTCTTATAGTTAACTAATTATTGAATGAAATAGGCTTATCCATGTAGGGTTCATTGTTGAATTTTCAAATGAAGTTCATGATAGATATATTTGATTTGATAAACCATAATCATGTATTAATTCCTTAAACTATAGCAATTATGACTAATTTTCACAATTTGAAAAATGAGCTAAGAGGCAAATCATCATAACCAACTAATATACCATTGTATCTAACACAAAACAAGATGCATATTATCATGATAATATGAAGTTTATTACCACAAACTATTCAAGTTCTCAAAACTAAAAAAATTAATGAAAAAATTATTATGATAATCCACACTCAACTGAGATCAGTATAGATATCTGAATATCATAGCAATAATATAATGTTTCCAATTTTGATAAACTACATAAAGTGATCCCATTCCAAACTAAAAATATTGTATTATAATCTAGTAATGAATCAAGTGAAAAAAAATATGACTGATCACAAACATCTACATTGATAAATATATATGCATGTTTTATTCATTCATCCATTTATTCTCTTTGAAACCACTCAAAATATAAATACAAATTCATAAACCAATCATCATCAACTTATGAAATTAAACATATGTATATAAATATAATACTAATAGACTAGGTCCCTAAGACATTTTTAAATTCTATGACTAAGTCATCTCTATGGTAGAAAAGTATTAGTTTTAATAAAATTTAGGGGTGTGAAAAATAGGAATAACATATCCTTCATGGGTTGATCTATGTACTTCACTTGCTAGCCCAAGCTTTGTGTTTATTAGTCAAAAAGCCCTACTTCTTCAGTGTTGATAGTTCTTATACTTTATCATTTACATAGTGTGTCTAATTCTTGCTAAGGATTTTTACATCACCCACATGGTGCCTCACATTCATTATTTACATAATATTTCCCTTATATTCCCCTTGTTGGATATTGTTTTTAGCTAATCACATCTCTGATCACATCTACCTTATTTATGCCTCTTGGTTTATAGTTTGTGATTTTAACTATAAGACCTTGGATAGGACTAGGCCTTCCTCACAAACACCCTTACACCATTTGATTACCACACCATCTCATTCTCATACTATTCATGTCATTATGTGGTTGTGTTTTCTTACATTTTATCTTAGAAAAAGTACTCAGTTTGAGTTTTCATCCTTTACAGCTTTTGATTTTCATTTCTCCATCATGTTCTTGTTTGATTTTTATGGACTTCATTTATCTTATATATTCCATTTTTCATTATTAAATGTTTCTTTTTATGTATGAAATCTTCATGCTTGTATTCAATCTTGATTGATATTTCATTTTCATGTTTGACATACTTCCTAACATGATTTAGTATGTTATATATTAATTTTTGCCATTTATGTTTTCCAATGTTATTTATTATGTTTTACAATCATTTTAAATTAATTTTACATCATTTTGTCATTCATTTTCCCTCAATATTTTTATTCTAACTGTAGACATCCAATTCCTAACACCATTTGTGTCGAAATTTGTCAATCTTACTTGAATTGCACTCAAATGCACAATTTAGGCCAAAATAATGTGAATGCACTAAATGGTTCAAGATTATCATATAAAATTTCCAATTTAGGCTAATTTATCCTTAAATGGGGCAATACATTTTATGTGATTCTTAAATTTTCTTAAATCAATTCAAGACAAAATGACTATTTTGTATTTTGGTGCTCTGGGTCACTCTTTTCTTCTAATTCATTAGTACATATCAAGTACCTTTGTTATTTTGTGTCAAAAACATCCTAAATGGGATCACAGTACTTATGCAACTAACATCACTTCCTAATTATTCTTGAGTCAAATTACAACCCAATAATATGAATTTCTAATCATTTTGATTAATTATGCACCATTTCCCAAAGAATTGCACTAAAATTGATTAATCTTACTTAGGCAAGTTAACTCAAATTAAGAACTTAAGTAAGAATTCCATGGAGAAAAATGAATGTTTATTTATTGAAAATGATTCTTAATATCTACACCACCTAATGACATGATCAATGGGGTGGTATCCATAAGTCATAAATGCACTAAATATCAAGTTTATGGACACCCATGCCTCATTAATGCCCCTTCCTCCCAAATCATTATGAGTATATTTATGGATTTAATTAAAAATATTAGATTAATTCATAGCAACATGTCTCAATATTAAAATGGATGGTCATGGTTGATCCTGACCTATTTGAAAAATCTATAAATAGAAGGGCATAAAACATCATTTTTAAACATAAAATTGTGTAAACTTATAATGCAAGATTATCTCCACAAGTCATATGTGTAGTTTGATTATCATGTTTTATTTGAAATAGGATAGATTGATTTTATAGACATAGATTAGATTTATTATCTTGAGCCTAGATTATGTATGGTGATCTTGAGATGATGGAGATGCTTGGAACCCATTATTGACAAAGACAAAAATAACAAATCGAGGGAAAAACATTCTTGGAGCCACTTTTGGGTGGTGGAATGACTTGGGAAGGTAACTATTGTTTTGATTTCTTTCATTTGCTTCTTATTATCATTTACAAACCTTGTTGAATATTTTAGCCTAGATTATTAGTTCTTATGAATTATATTGTGCTTTTTAAGACTAATTTTTGAACTAATCTACTATATAATCGAACACTACACTAACCTTGCCTTAAAAATCTTAATGTTCCAATTTTCCTAAATACCTTCATATCTTTATCTCTACTAACTCATTTTTATAACCATAATAATCTTTGAAATCATGACATTGTAGAGAATATTTTCCACTACTATATGTCTATATTCCATTTTTTTTTATTTTTTGCTCTTTTTTGCACTAATCTCTACAAGTTTACCTAATGTTCTTCACATTTGGACACATTCACATATCTTGTAGTCTCCTTCTTTATCTATAACACTAAGGTAATTAAAGGTATGTATTTTTTAATTCTATCTTTTAATTTATCTTATTTTCTCTTTACTATATTTTACTTAGCACCAACATTATGTGTCATCATGTTCTATTCAAAGAAGCACCATGCCATTCTACAAGTTCACCTAATTTTCTTCACATTTGGACACATTCACATATCTTGCAGTCTCCTTCTTTATCTATAACACTAAGGTAATTAAAGGTATGTATTTTTTAATTATATCTTTTAATTCTATCTTATTTTCTATTTACTATATTTTACTTAGCACCAACATTATGTGTCATCATGTTTTATTCGAAGAAGCACCCTGCCATGTTGCACTCATATGACACGTGAAGAGATTTGAGTGGGGCATATGTATACACATTATATTTTCAAAATTTTATTATTTGCTAACACTCTTTATCTTGTAGGAACTCATAAAGTCTCAATCTCTCTAAGTGCATGCCTTAAGGGGTACATCAAGTAAGGGGTGGGTAGACCATTGGTACTTCATAAGATTTTTATCCCTTTTTCAACTTGTTATATACACACTTATCTCCTAAAAAATATTCCCCTAAGCTTGTTCTTCTCTCTTACATACTCTTTTAGTCATTTTCCACTTTCATTCCCTAACCTAAACCCCTTATTGATAGTTTACATGACTATATCAGTTGTGTCAACCTTGTATTTTTATTGACAGAGCTTACTAAGAAATAAGTTATCCATGGCCAACTTAGTTCACTATATAGTAGTTTTTTTGTAAATTATAGTACTAGTTCAACTAGGTCGACCTGGTCAGCCAACAATTTCAAAAGGGCTTCAGGTTAAATATTCTTATTTATACAATATAATTTCACCATTATTAAGATAATAAAATAATAAGTGAGATCAATTGTGCATTTGCTTATCCACCATTCTACTTGAGGAAAAATCTTAGGGTTTCATACTTTCTTTAGAGATACAAATCTTATCTTATGGATAAGTCCTTTAGATGAATTGTAAGGTTGTGTAGCCTAGATCTAATTTATCCCTTTTATAATTAAATACCACAACAACCTCTTGTGAAGCACCTTCGCCAAGGGAGAGATTGAGACTTGGCAGGTTCATCTTCAAAGGTAAGTATTCCTAGCTTTGTTCCTCTTTTCTAAGATTAGATAGATATGCATTTATACTTATCTTTCATGTATTAAGATTTTATATACATTAAAATGAGTATATTTATTTTATACATGTTTATTTTCATTTCTTATTACCCCCACTTTGTGCCACAAGATTTGATGACCACTAGATTAGACTTTACTTTATTTGTAATTAGTTTAGTGAATATGAAAACATAGGACCTAGTTAGGGTTATTGCATGATTGTGATTAAATAGATGAATGAGAACCTTCATTATTATTTATTTTGTGATAAGATATGCCATAATTAGTCTAGTATATCCACATATTGGTTATGTTCCCAATTATGTAATGTATCCCCAATCAAAAGTGTAAGTAGGATCAATCTTCCGTGAATAAGGATTGATTTATAGACTTGATGAATTTTTGATTACATACACTTATAATATATTTATTATAGTTTTGTTTAGTTAATTTTAAAATAATATTACTGCATTGGAAGTTTTTAATTATTCCCTTTCATGTATCAAAATTTCATGTTTTCATGATTATGTTTTGAAGGTGGTTGACAGTTCTAAGTGGGCTACTTGCGGAGAAAGGTTTGATTCTTTTTTACCTATGCAATAAAGTATAATTAAATTGGTTAAGTTGTGTATGTCTTGAAGGTTATTTTTATATATTTTTTTTCCATGGTTATTTCACAATATTGAGTTTCTAGTTTAGTTGTTCAAGACAAACTTTCTAGGTATGCACATGCCTAATTGTGAATAGTGTTTATGGCATGATTCAAGTGTTGGTTGGAATTAAAATTTGTCATGGGAACAATATGAGCTTGGTATGGGTATATTAAAGTGAAATTTGATATTTTCCTATCATTTTAGAAGTCTAAGAGTGTTCCAAGGTCTTCAAAGGGTAGCGTGTGCTAATGAAGGCCTAATTGAATTAGGTATCATTAAAGCCAAAAAGGGGTTTTGGTCCTAAAAACTATGACCAAAATAGTTTAATTATTGGATATTATTTATTTATTTTCCTAAGGCCCATTATATTTAAAAACTAAGTGGCCAAGTGTGCATGTCCAACCAAGAGGTGTATGATCAAAATCCTAGTATAAGAACCATGCTTATAGGCCTAATTATCTAGAGTGAGTGTGTGTGAGTTGAATAAAATGAGGTATAACTTTGAAGAGATTAATGAGGTATTGTATTCCATTAAGAGGGTAAAAATAAACCTTCATGAAGATATTATATGGGTACTATATATGATCATCAAGGTCATATGACCTAACTAAGTTAAGAAGAGGGCTAACTGAGCGAAGAAGGCTACATACCAGTTTGAGAAAGATATGAGATTGTAAACAGATGAATAAGGAGATAATAATATATTATATTAGAAAAAATTGTTATGAAATTAATCAATGGTTTGAGGTGTTTGAGTTGGTACCGAGTCATTTAGAGGGTTGGAACCTCTTTGCAATTGAGTGCTTACTAAAAGGCTAGCTGAGTTGGTGCTGAGTTAGTTGGGGTTGGTACTCCAAGTGATGTTGGTGCTTCACTAAATCTTGAAGTTTGTATTATAGGACTATATTAAATTTTAATCATTAGTGGGTTTTATTTTTTTAGGGTTTCCCACTCAAATAAGTGTTCTATGTGTTATGCTTTTGTTTTATGCTCATGGATCTTAATGTGTTACTAGTTCACTCTATTGTTTTTATAGTTCATGAATGATAAATTAAATTAGAAAAATGTTTGAATACTAATTCACCCCCACACCTTTACTAATTTTTATTCCAATAAAAAAGGTTATATTTTCTAATTCAAGAAAGAGATTACTCTTATTATTACTCTTTTACCCTAAGAAGTGTGTGCAATTGCTCCATTAGGAAATCTAGTGGCAACCTAGTGCCTGATTCTATCAACATTAAAAGGGATTAATATTTGTCTTCTATGGATTTATGCTCATAATAATATTCTTTACACCCTATAGTTGTGGGTGTATCTTTGAACATGATATATTTCTCATGTCTATCATAATAACCCTCCTCCTTGTAACTAGGGTTGTAAGAGACCCCATTATGAGTATACCTTTGTGTCATGATTGGAGATGGTTTTTATGAATTTGATAATATGTGAAGGAGATATTGTATACCATCAAGATGGTACATATAAACCATCATGAAGATATGATATGGGAATTGTAGATGATTATCAAGGTCATATGACCTAACCAAGTCAAGAAGAGGGCTAATTAAGTGAAGAAGGCTAGAGACTAGTTTGAGAAAGATAGGAGAGTGTGAAGTGATGAAGAAGGAGAAATTAATATATTATATGAGAAATAAAGTGTTATGAAGGTGATCAAGGGTTTGAGGTGGCTAAGTTGGTGTTGAGTCATCTAGGGGGTTGGTGCCTCCTTGCAAATAGGTGTTTGCTTAAAGCCTAGGTGAGTTGGTGCTTAGCTAGTTGGGGTTAGTGATCCAAGTGAATTTAGTTATTCACTAAATATTTATTTTTGTCTTATAATAATATATTCCATTTTCATCATCAATGATTTTTTTCCCCTTGAGGGTTTCCCACTCAAATAAGTGTTCTGTGTTATGATCATGGATCTTAATGTGTTACTAGTTCACTCTATTGTTTTTAAAGTTCATGAATGATAAAGTAATGTTTCAAAATGTTTGAATACTAATTCACCCCCTTTAATTAATTGTGATTCCAATATAAATAATGTTACATTTTTAAATACAAGTGAGATATTACTTGTTGATCTTCTACCCTAACAAGTGTGTGCAATTGTTCCATTGGGAAACCTAGTGGTAACCTATCACCTAATTCTATCAACCTTAAAAGGTATTCATATTTGTCTTATAGGGGTTGTTTCTCATAATAATATTCTTTGGACCCTATAGTTATGGGGATATATTTGAACATGATAGAGTTATCATATCCATCATAATAATGCTCCTTGTAACTAGGGCTATAAGAGACCACACTATGAGTATACCTATGTGTCATTCTTGGAGATGGTTTTTATAAATTTTATAAGATGTGAAATGTTTTTTTTTTTTTAAAAGTGTGTTTGGATTTATTCAAACAAATGACAAGGTAAGATGAGACCACAATAAAATAAAGTGGCGTAATACCACATAATTAAAAGAATATGGTTACAAAATTACTCAACCTTTGTAGGTTGAAATCATCAAATTAGAAGAGAGTAAGACAATTTTGGAACCTAAAGTGTAGGTTAACATAATAAAATTAGGTCAAAAATATGTTAATACCTTAAAAATCTAGATACAATTATAGTGAGTTACGACTATAGAAACTAGAAGAGGGTCTTTCTAATCAAGAAGATAAAAATGCAAATTGATAAGCTCAAAATGTGATTTAACACAAGAAATACTAAGTATAAATCTAAAAGTAAATGGGTATCACAATGGTGCCATATGATAAAAAGGATGCAAAATGGTCTAGGAACTTAGAGCATGAGCAAATGTAAGATAATCTAAGTCCACAATGTTAATAAAATGATGATGAGTCTAGGCAATAGCTTTCAATCCAAATGGAAAATCATATCCAAGTTATTTAAACCAAGTGTGAAAGGTAAATTGATAGCACCTTGGATCAGAAGTTGAAAAGGTAAGATTTAAAATTTAGATAATAATCAAGGACATTGAGATTTTACAAAGTGGATGAATGGCATAGACTCAAATAGACAACATAACAATGTTGTTTCAAAAATGAAAACACAAATTTGAATGAATATTTGAATAAGGAAAGAAGTGAACTAAATTTGGTTAGTGTAACACCTCTTTTTTCAAATAGAATGGTGTATAATAGGGTTTTTGGTTTCTCAAAGTGTAACATCCTAAATCCTAAAATTGATAAGGTTGCATGATACTATCAAATTATATTTATCTACGTGCACTTGAGAGGATTTCAATTATTAATCCAAAAAGTAAAATAACATGAACATTAGGGCTTTTATTCCCCCTCTCCTCTCAAGTTTTTGTATGATGACATGGAACTTCAGGCTACTCTCCTTGCATCAACAGTATGTCTGTGGGAAGTGGGGTTTATCTAAAACTAATTTTTTGTGCATCTATATAGTCCCAAGTGTGGCTAAAACTAGAGATACTCAAGTTAGATGGATTTGCATCAATCAACTTGTTGTGAAAAGGTCTTTCCTTTTCATAACCACAACATTCATCAATTGATTAGTGTAGTAAAATGTCTGAGATTCCCTTATAGTCTGAGGTTGAGTACCACTAAAGGATCTTGTTTTAACCACGCAAAATAAGTATCCCAATAGGTCACCCTCAATTTATATATCCCACCATGGAGTGAGGTTTAAACTATGTTGGGAGATGAATTTTTGGGTCAATGCTTCCCTAGAAAACCCATGAGTAGGCTATGAAATCCCACTCACTAGCCAAAGTACATAAAAATAAAGATAAGTGAAAAGACTTTATGGTCATTTTGGGGTCATCCAAATAATAAGGATTTAGGGAGGGTCTTAGTGAATTTATTTTAATGACTTTGGATAAGGAAATAAATGCAAATAATGATAATTTTTTGTCACCCAAGTTCCCTAAAGGGGATGAGGGGAGAGCATACATGCAATACTCATCTTGATAAAATAAAACACTTCAAAAAATAAGCATAGAAATGGAATTATTATGAGTGTTTAACTAAGATTTACATTTATTTTAGAGCACCAAAACGAAGCATGTAATGAATTTTGCCTTTGATTTGTTATGAAATGGAGACTAAGTAACTTTAAATCCTCTAAACAAGGTGTTAAAAGTCTAAAACTAGGGTATTCAATTGTTAGAAAATTTTGTAGCTCATTGTTTTAGGTCCCTATTTTCTCTATAGGTCAATCTCATCAATCCATAGTGTATTACTACCAATCCATAGTGTGTTCACACCATTCCAAATTTTGTTCTTGCTAAAAAATATAGACAAAGAAGACATTGGTTCATGATCTTGCTGATTGACATGGTGATATTGATGATTAGCAGGGTATTTTCATTGAAGAAAAAGGCATTTCCACTAAAATGATAAAAAAGATAAAAATAAATAGAATTCACCTATCAGTTGCTAGTCTAGGATAGTCTTTGTCAGGAATCTAGAACAACAAACTACTCTGATACCACTTTGTCAGGATTAGGAGCACAATTGATTACCTTGTTAAGCAACTAAACACAAAATTTAACCAGAAGTAACAAGTAACTAGAAATCAAAAATAGCAAAAAATATGAGAGACAATACCCAATTGTATTAATACTCTTCCAGAAAGAAATTACAATAAAGAAGTCACACTCTTCTTCAAACACCTCTAGGGCTCCCACACCTCTAGGGCGTACAATAATCTCCTTCAAGAGTTCTCTCTCAACTACGGTCACAACAAACAATTCAAACATAGAGTTGTTCACCTCCACTAGTCAGTAACAATACTGCCAGTACACAAGTACTCAAAGTACTTCAAGTCTGAGTACACCACATACTCCATGTAGATCTCACCTGATCTTACTACCTGTTGTGTTGCTGATCTCCCTGATCTTGCTGCCACCTATAGATCAACCTAGTTTTTCACACCTACAAACCTAGATCTCTCTCTCTCTCTCTCTCTCTCTCTCTCTCTCTCTCTCTCTCTCTCTCTCTCTCTCTCTCTCTCTCTCTCTCTCTCTCTCACACACACACACACACACACACACACACACACACACACACACACACACACACACCCCTACATATCAACTGACCTTACTTACCATGTAGATCTAACCTGATCTTACTATACCATAGATCAACCTGGCCTTGCACACCTGCTGACCTAGATCTTACACACCAGCACCCCTGTGGATCTTCTACCAGATCTTGCTCTCCCATAGATATACCTGATCATACACACTTGGCATTGTGGCACTATGAGGAGCTAACCTTGTTCTCTTCCCTCTGAAGGAGCTAACCTTGCTCTCTTTATCTAGCACACTTTACAATATAGCCCCATGAGTCTATTATATAGATCCCATGCAAATAATAATTAGACTTTCTAGCTACAATAGTTAGAAATACAGCTCCAAGACTAAAATTAGTCTTTACATGCAAACAACCGGTTCATTAAACAAATTGTTCATGAAACTAACAATTCTAGAACCGTACAGGTGACCGATGTTGATCACTATCTATCTAGATATGACTGACGACCAATCTATGACCGATGTCGGCAGCCTCCTATCCACCTTTGACCGTCATCGATTGGTTTGACTGACACTAGTTATTGTGACACTTAGCTCCTCCTCCATGTTTGCATACCTGTGAAGCTTTTAGCTCCACAACCTAACAATATCCCACTTGGAGATAAATAGCTACACCTATACCTATACCTGTACATCATCTAATTTGTTTTTTGGCTTGTATCCCTCTTCAAGCTCAATCTTGAAGACCAACCACCACACATCATGTGGTGCTTTGCATGTCATCGAAGTAACCTACCACATTTGAATCTACATACCCATGTAGAGAAGTCCCTGACCCTGCATCACATGTATACCTACTGTTGGTCCCTCTCAGATACTTGAGAATCTATTGAACTATTGTCCAGTGCTTCTTTCCTAGATTGGGTACAAACTTGCTAAAAACACCCACTACTGGGGCAAAAATAGGTCTAGTACACATGTACTTAACCTCATCATGTGAATTGGGACATTGTTCTGTGAACTATCCATCCATAGGTGTGCTAACCGGTTCTACATCCTGCATGTTGAACCTCACCACTACCTTATTCACACAATCATCCTGAGACAACATCAACCTATGATCTTCCCTATCTCTAGGAATACTCATGCCAAATAATTTTTCTCCTCCTAAATACTTCCTGGCATACCACTGAACTAACTTTACCTTTAGCTCAGCAAAACCTTGCATGTATGAACCTGCAACAAGCACATCATCCACATATAGTAATAAGATAATGTCATGACCACTATCCAACCTGGTAAAGTAAACACAATGATTACAATGACATTGACTAAAGCCATGCTTTGTCATACACCTGTCAAACTTGTACCACTGTCTTGGAGCTTGCACAAGACCATATGACCTGGCCTTCCATCTCACGTGTCCATTCTCTCTCTTCTTTAACCAAGGAATCCATTTGTCTTTCAGTGCTTTCTTTTTAGCTAGCAACTCTACCAAATCTCCCATTTGGTTCTCTTCCAAAGAATTCATGCCATGCTCCCACTGTTTCCTTGATTCTACCTGCTCTATAGTGAGCAAGTAGTATAAAAAGGGGAATAATAAATTTAAGGCTTACTTACACTTTTAGTCCTCCATATGGGTGTTTAAGACTCCTTGACAGCTTTCTATCCATCCAAAATCCATTCCCTGGTTGACCCTGGTCTGCACCCAATCGATGTTGAATCCACCTGATCGCCGACACTGGTTCCCTAACCGACGTCAGTGTCCTCCTAGTCACTGATGTTGGTTCTCTGACCAATGCCAGTAGCCACCTACCTGACACCACCAACTCTAGTCTACACATGACCGATGTTGGTACTTGCCTATTTGACGTTGGTTCCACCTGACCGATGTTGGTAACTGTGTTTCCCTGTGAGTGATGACTTCTTACTCGTGAGCTCACTTTGGATCAAAACTCTATCTAAACTACCCTGCTAAGAGTTATTCAGTCCCCTCATTTGATCTTTGTCCATCATCTCCTCCAAGAAAACCAAGGCTTTCCAATTCTTAAGTTTATCAAATACATCTGACTTCCTCTTAAGAACATGCATTCCCTTCTCACTCATGTGACCAAGCCTAAAGAGCCACATCTGTGCAACAAAAGGTGAATCAGGAATATAAGTAGATAGATAAAGAATACCTACTTTCTTATCACATGCTAGTTCAAGTGCATCCATTATGAGAGTTACTGTGCATCTCTCAACACCCAACTTTCCTACAAAAATTAGCCTCATCTTCAAGACTAGGACCGGCATGACCTTCTTCAACACCCATGTGTTGGCCGTCTACAATTTCAGCCACACTTCCCCTTTGCCAATACTTTGACAAGGCTCACCAACCCCTAAATAAATCTTTCCAAAGTCTCCATGGACCTTAACATGGAAAAATACTCTATTTGGGGCTGCATGGAAAGAGGCAATAGAATCTATAAACAAATATTCTAATTTATCCAAGGAACATACAAGAGCATCCTATGCAACAATCCCTACAACATCTGCTTCTTCATTTCCTTCATGTTGATCTTCAACCAACCAGTAATCTTTTTTTACCTGCTCTTTCTTTCCATAATTTAGTAATTAAGAATTCTTGCTATTGAGTTCCTCCATTCTTAGTGTACTTTCTTCTGCCATTGCTATACTTCCACTCAATTAGAAACCCCTGAGAGTGACCTGTAATCAACAAACACTAACCTGCTCTGAACCAAGCTCTGTCAACCTACAACCTTAGCTATGATACCACTTTGTCAAGAATCTAGAACAACAAACTGCTCTGATACCACTTTGTCAACATTAGGAACACAATTGATTACCTTGTATAAGCAACTAAACACAAAATTTAACCAGAAGTAACAAGTAACTAGAAATCAGAAATAGCACAGAATATGAGAGACAATACCCAATTGTATTAATACTCTTCTAGAAAGAAATTACAATAAAGAATTCACACTCTTCTTCCCACACCTCTAGGACTCCCACACCTCTAGGGCGTACAATAATCTCCTTCAAGAGTTCTCTCTCAACTATGGTCACAATAAACAACTCAAACACAGAGTTGTTCACCTCCACCAATCAGTAACAATACTGCCAGTACACAAGTACTTAAAGTACTTCAAGTCCAAGTACACCATGTAATCCAAGTAGATCTCACCTGATCTTGCTACCTATTGTGTTGTTGATCTCCCTGATCTTGCTGCCACCTATAGATCAACCTGGTTTTGCACACCTGTAAACCTAGATCTCGCACACACACAGACACCTATAGATTAACTGACCTTACTTACCATGTAGATATAACCTGATCTTGCTATACTGTAGATCAACCTAGCCTTACACACCTACCGACCTAGATCTTACACACCAGCACCCCTATGGATCTTCTACCAGATCTTACTCTCCTGTAGATCTACCTGATCATACACACTTGGCACTATGGTACTATGAGGAGTTAACCTTGCTCTCTTCCCTTTGAAGGAGCTAACCTTGCTCTCTCTATCTATCACACTTTACAATATAGCCCCATGAGTGTATTATATAGATCCCATGTAAACAATAATTAGACTTTCTAATTAAAATAATTAGAAACATAGCTCCAAGACTAAAATTAGTCTTTACATGCAAACAACTGGTTCATTAAACAAACTGTTCGTGAAACTAATAGCTCTAGAACCACACAGGTTACCGACGTCAGTCACTATCTATCTAGATATGACCGACATCAGTCGATCCATGACCGATGTCGGTAGCTTCTTGTCCACCTCTGATCGTCGTCAGTTGGCCTGACCGACACCAGTTATTGTGACACTCAGCTCCTCCTCCATGTTTGCATACCTGTGAAGCTTTTAGCTCCACAACCTAACAATCTCCCACTTGGAGATAAATAGTTGCACCTGTACCTATACCTATACATCATCTAATTTGTTTCTTTGCTTGTATCCCTCTTCAAGCTCAATCTTGAAGACCAACCACACATGAATATTAACCATGAACATTCATCTTGAGATTAAGATGTGTAGCCATTAACTAATTCAATTTTGGAGGGACAAGACATAAATATACCCATTAATGTTTAGAATAACAGGGCATTAATGAGACGTGAGATGGCTTAATCCTAATATTTTTTCCATTAATGGCCTCTGAATGCCACCCCATTGATGATGTCATGTGATGATGTAGAATTGAATATTGAATTTTAAATAAATAGATTTTCAACAACTTTCAAGGAGATTTCACTTAGAATCTTAATTTAGTTTAATTTGACTAATTGGCTTTGATTAATTTTATGTAATTCTTTGGAAATATATTTCATGCTTAATAAACCTAGTTGGAAATGTCATTTTATTAAGTCATAATTTGACTACAATATAAATAGAATAAGGCATCAATTGCGTATGGAATAATACCCTAATTAGGGTATTACAGATGTGGAATAACACATGAATATGATGTGTGATACCTAATTAGAATATTTTAGTGGTCTATAATATCATTTCATGTGGTCAACATTTGACTCATAGTGATTTAAGAAAATATAACAATCACATAAAATGCATTGCCCCATTCAGGAATACACTAGCCTAAATTGGCACCTGTACATGATAAGTTCCAATGATTTTGTGTGTTTTAATGATTTTGTCCCATATTATGTGTTATTAGAGAATATTGATTGGATTGATTATTATTTCACAATAGTGATAGGAATTGGATGTCTATAGTGATCAATATCAAGATAAATCAATGCATAAACTAGAATGTATAATACATAAATAGAAAACCTAGTAGTAATAACTATGTATGAGATACCTACGAGTGGGAAAATGTATCAAATGTATAAACCTAGATTAGTGTATATGCACCCAATAGGGATATGATAACTATTTTGGATCAATATAGTGGATTGGATTCCTATATCTAGTTTATAAGCACTCAATAAGGACAAGTGAAGCATCCATGGATGATAAAATTGACTATACTAAGATAGCTAGCAATATTTAATATCTATAAAAGAGTAGTAATGTAAATATAAAAATTCATATAATCTATAAATTTTATATTTTCTATATATTTGAATGTTTTTGAATTTTCACATGTTATATTATTTTTTATTTTCTAAGGATAAGCTATGTACAATCAAAATACAATAAACTATGTACAAGGAGAGAGAGAGAGAGAGAGAGAGAGAGAGAGAGAGAGAGAGAGAGAGAGAGAGAGAGAGAGAGAGAGAGAGAGAGAGAGAGAGAGAGAGAGAGAGAGAGAGAGTATGAATCATACTAACCAAAGAGTCTCATGGGAGACTCACTATCACCATGACCAGTGTCAAATAGATAGACTATGATCTTAAGTGCAGTTTGAAAGGCAAACTATAAGTACATGATATGATATGCTATATAATTGAGTTCAAAGATACATGTGTAGTGATGCTATGATGTTATGGAATTTAATGTTACTTTATGAACTATAGGGGTCTTAGGGACCCATATAGTAGAATAAGAAGCTATACGTTATGTAGGTGCCCTATGTTGAGAACCACTAGAACTTAATAAAATTAATTTTGGTTTAAACTGAGTAGAGGAATGTGCTTTAGATTTTTTAACGTATCTCTAAGACAGGGGTCTCTCTAGTAATGGTCTCTTTGGGAGAGTATGAGTACATGTAGATACCATAGGGGCATACTTGGCCTACATAGATGAATATCCTTAATGGTGTGATGTATGCATAGGAGTTATACTTTTTATAGTAATAGATAATCATGCAATATCTAGTAATGGTTCCACTTGTGCATATGATATCTTATCCTTGATGTTGATAGAGAAGTGTGCTAGGAACATGTTGGATAAATGATTGAATATTATGATAGATTGATTTAGAAAATAATAGAACCATTTTAGGGTATAATCATTGAGACTACATAGAAATAACTTCATAATAAGCTAATCACTGGACAAATAGTTCAATCATACTATGTGAAAAGTTCTCATGTAATGCTCTGGGTGACCCTTGCCATCATATAATGTGAGCTTGGGTGATACAAAACCAAATGGTAAAGTATTTTAAACTATGTGATATGCCAAAGATGTATGCAAGAGAATGTTATAATCTAAGGCATGTGATGGCCTCGTTGTTCTTTTATCAACATGTAACACCTTAGACTATAGAGTATGAATCTCATGCATAAGGGATTATACATATAGAGTGGAAGAACTAGACATAAGTGGTGTAGTTGTCACTGATGGTTGAATAACAATCTTAGTTTGTTCTATTTGAATTGGTTGAGTTGGCCTCACAAGAGGTTTAACAACATTATTAAATAGAGGGGTTGAAGATCGACCATTGTTTTTTAATTCTTGATTTCCAAAATGACCTGTAAGATTTATGTATGATCAAAGGGATATTCTTGAATTCTATCTCTAAATCCTTTTAATACCCCATCTTTGTTCATAATTATGTCATTATTATTGAGTGGAGGTAGTGTGTCCTAATTCTCAATATGTACCTCATCTTGCTCTTGGTTGTATTGTTCAATTTCAAATACATTATCATTGAATTCAACCTAATCAATGCATGAAGGATTCTTAAATATAGTTGTAATAGGTTTCTTATCCTTGTTATAGGATTGGATAATAGGAATCTAAATATGCTCTATAGGAGTACCACCTAGTCTAGCACTTCTTCTTAATGGAAGAGAGATAGCCTTTTTAGATGACATATAGTAAACAAATTTAAATGGAGATACTAAAATAGAATATATATATGAATTCTAAAAAAATATTATTAGATCAAGAAAATAGGAGAAAAAAGGATACAAACCCTAAGATCATCTAGGGTTAGGGTTTTTTAATCTAGGGTTTCTTTGAAATAATTTAAATTATATGTAAGTATATTGAAACTCTAATATGAATATTGATTTAACTTAGTTAAGTTGTCTAAAAAATTAAAAAATTAGAAGTATGTAGCCTTGAATTATTACATAAAAATTTGGAATTATGTAAGCTATGGTTTGAAGAAATATTCAAAATAAGATAGGTTCACCAAATTATTTAACCTTTTAGGGTTTAAAAATGTAAATCCTATGTTTAGAATAAAGGGTTGAGATGTATAAATCAATAAAATAATATAAAATAACTAAGCATTAATTTGTTATGGATTTTGAATTCCTTTGAATTTTTAAAAATATTAATAAATATTCTTAAATAAAGAATTATTTGGAAAGTGATTGTTGTAGATGATCTAGTTTTTTAAAACTAAGTTCTAGACAGTTCTAAGTGTTGTTAATAGGGTCCTAGGATCTATATGGTCATTATATAGTAGTCACTCAATAGCCTCACTGGGTCAACTAGAAATACATGATTCTTTTTAATTAATCATATATACCATAAATAAATTACACCATGAGAATCTACAGAGACCATATGAAATACTCAAAGCATGATAACAATATTTAAGCATATTACATCACTAATCTCTAATATCATGAGAGCACATTATAATGAAAATATATAAAGTAATTATATTAACTCAACCAGGACTAATATAACTCTACATACATTATTTTGATGTATAATAATAATTTAATTATAACTCTTCATGAAAATATTCAATAATAAGTACAATTTAATACAGTGGAAATATAAGATACATGGATCCTCTAGAGCATAGTTCCCAAACTCAAGTATTTGTAGTAATCTCAAGTGTCATCTCTATAAGTAGTAATACTATGGAGAGGGAGAGCATCATCTAAGTGATTTTCCACACCAACCATGGACCAAAGATTCCCTACACTAATCCCATCAATAAATGTCCCTCCCTTTATGGATGAGTAGATAGTGATGGTGAGAGAATCCAAAGAGATAAGAAAGTACCAGTGTGTTATATGATTTTTAAACTAAACATACAGTGTACCATAAAAAATTGTTCCATTGTAAGATATCACATAAACACGTAAATCATACTCATAAAATGATAATGTCTCACTATACATACTTTGGCCCAAAATTTTATGAATAATAAATAATAACAATCTATAGATCAATCAAATTCACATGCACCAGTTGATCGAATTGCCTTCATCTAGCATTATAATGCTAGTAAGCTAGTGAAGTCCATCTTACTCCTTACTATGTATCAACAATGTAGATTGGTCAAATACAATTCAACCACAAGATTCATTTAACTTACCTCTAACTAGAAAATACATCATATAACATGTTAAACATAGGAGTAACCAAACATACATTTATTGCATCAAACATATGAATGAATATTATATTATTTTTTATCCAATACTAAAAATAATGACTAAAGTTTATGCCACCCTGATAAATACACATTTAACTTAATATTTTCACTAGTAAAATTAATTTCTAAACATCCTACACCCTATAATAACCCATATTACCATAGTATAGGATTCTAAGACATAAATAATAATTTTTTACAATTAGTCATATAAAGTAGTCTTAAATACATGAAAATATAAGCTTCTATTCAATCAGTTGGATATAACAAGATGGGTCACAACTTTCCATGAAACATATAATACCCTAGCCTAGCATGTGTTACACTCTAAAAGGTTGTACGCATGCATACACAAAGTCCTACTAACTGTCACAAAACATGCTATTCTTAGTAATAACCAACACACATACTTAAAATTAGTTAATTGTAAGTGTGAATCTAAACATAAAAATTACATTATGTACCATCTAGGTATGATGTGCATGTATATCATAGTACTCTATGATATCCCATACTATCAAAATTCATTGTTTGTAATCATAAAAATACAATTATGAATAACCAGTCTTTCCATTCCAAGAAACAACCAACCCTCAATCACATATAATAATCTAAAAAGTATAGGTTTATACCACCTAAGTATATCCTATGGTTAAACTTCTTAACCTAATCTTCATAACTAGATGCAAGTCTACAACACAAGCATTAACACTACAATCTAATATTTTAGTTACTCACTACTTACTTCTAGATAGTTGGGTATAATACTTTGCAAATAATAACTAACTTATAAGACATTATAATATTTAGATTTAACACTTCTTTCTATTTATTGGATAATTTTCTCACATGGTTATAGTTTCAGTTCATCAAGCACTTTATGACTCATTTGTACCATCCATTTAGTTCAAGGTTTAGGCATATGTCCTAGTACACTTCTATGTGATAATTTATTATGAATATCCCAAAACCATGTATAAATATATTATCTATATGAATACCCTCATATATTAATTATATTCATACTATGTTTATCATATAATTACTTACTATTATAAAAATATGGTTTGCCATAGTTATTACAATTCTGATTAATCACTTGATTATTACAAATTTTCTATTTAGAAGATACATGAATGATCTAATATATATATTCACACTCTCATAATATTACTTAATAGATTATCACCCTAACATATCAAAATGTACATAACTTTGTACACCAATTTCAATGTTAACATAGAATTTCGTATCTAGTTTGAGTATGAGTAGATGATAATATACTAATTGATCTATATACTATATAATAGTTTCAACAATTACATATATTTATAAATTATTCAACATGAGATAATATACTAGTTGAAAACTGTACAATAAACATGCATAAGAAGATTTTATTATACATAATACTATAAAATAGTTTGCACCATCAGTAAAACTATAATTTTAGTCATAATCTATTTATTAATGCACCCACATAACATATATTACAAAATAAATTCACAATTCCCATACACAAACAAGGATATATATTAGTATGCATAGGAGATAAATTTATAAATCAGAGAATATCTTTGGCTAATCATAGATAGATCGAATTATTGTGATATATCATATTTTTTATGAGTATAACATATATAATACTACATATGCATTGCAATATTTATGAACAAGACTATCATATGTAGAACAAAAAGATAGAATATTATCCATTTACCAAATTATAGAACATGGGGTAACTCAAATGTCAAAAAAATAAGTCAAAAATCTTTATATATACCTCACTCAGGTAAACATATATATATATATATATATATATATATATATATATATATATATACATTATATATATGTATATATATATATATGTATATATATATATATATGTATATACATATATATATATATATATACATACATATATATATATACACACACACACACACACACACATATATATATATATACATATATATATATATATATATATATATATACATATATATATATATATATATATATATATATACATATATACATACATACATATATATATATATATGTATATATATATACATATATATATACATATATATATATATATACATATATATATATATATATACATATATATATATATATATACATATATATATATATATATACATACATATATATATATATATATATATATATATATATATATGTATATATATATATATATATATGAAGAAACAATAGTAAGGTGTACCACATGAAACACTTAAGCTCGATAGACCAAGAAATTATTCCACCCACCATGTCCAAATAATATAACTTATTAAATAAGTCAGCATATTCTACATTACATTGCTCAAAATTTAAATTAGAAGTATATAGCCTATTCGAGACAAAGAATAATTATTCAATAAAAATAAGTGTTATCATAGTGTTCATGCACTCACCTACACACACACACACACATGTATATATACATACATATATATATATATATATATGTATGTATACATATATATATATATATATATATATATATATATATATATATATGTATACACACACACACACACACACACACACACACACACACACACACACACACACACACACACACACACACACACACATAAAATTCATGTTTTGCCACTCTGCATTGTCTAAAACCATAGGTTAGATAAATTAATGATCCTAAAGAGTCACAAGTGAAAAGTAGAGAACTATCCTCTCAAAAACTCCTACATATCCTCACAAGGTAAAAAGAAAACACTGCAACTCAATGTTGCCAATTCACTACCTACTTACCAAATCTGTAAGGATAGTACCATGATCTATTTTTGTAACCAAGAGAGAATTATACTAACCAAAAAAATGTTTCAATCCATCCAACCCTACAAATTCTCTCTCAACAAAAATTAGAATATATTCTCCCATAAACTTCAAGGAAATATGGTCAAATGATGTTTCAAAAACAAGTTCCCATTTAGGAGAATAGTAATTCATCTTCATGAAAATATGAATCCTCTAAGTGGCTTATAATAATATCAAATTAGAATGAGATAATAACAACTAACTTCTAAGATAACTAAGAGCAATGCCACTTCTTCCTAACCCAAATTACATAAAGGGTGCCAAACCATAAACAAACTCCTAACATAAAGGAATTCTCAACCCAAGATAACAACACTCTACTAAAATAAAATTCCCACTGCACTAGGTGGTACCAAACTAAAAAATGGTCTTATAATATTTTCCATTTATAGTATTGGTTAACACAAGACACAAAAACTAAAACACATATATTTAAATGAGACTCATCCCATGATTATTAAACACTCACAAAACACAAATGGAAAAGGTCACTTGATTACTAAGAACAATGTAATCAGACTCGAGGTGTTCAATCTATAAGTGATCAAACTATGCTAGAGATCTCTTGTTTACAACTCATAAACTATTTTATGTACTCACCTACCCACATCATATACACCCATCAGGATTAGGATATTCGATAAATCGATACACTATATAACTCAAAAGGGTACAAGTGTTCTTAATGGTATGCACTCAATGTTCCTCCACACATATTAAGTGAATGTCTCATACTAATAATAGTCACCAATCCATATAGGAGGATGTATCAAGTCTCAAAACTCCAATCATGATGTAATATGGTTTTGCATCAAGGCACCAAAAATCTAAAATACTAGTGAAATATTTCATGTTAGTAGATTCACATTGGTGAATAGAAAGACATGAAATTAATAATGAACTCATTAGGTCATACAGTTCAAGCCATAGCTCTGATACTACATGTAATAACCCCATTAGGGTCAACTATAAATATATGATTTTTTTTTAATTAGTTATATATACCATAAATAAATTACAAGATAATATAAAGAGACCATATGAAATACTCAATGTGTGATAATAGCAAACAATTAAATTACATCACATATCATTGATCTCTAATATCATGAGAGCACATTATAATGCAAATATAGAAAGTAATTATATTAACTCAGTGATGATTGATATAAGTCTATAGCCACTACTACGATGTAAAATAATAATTTAATTATAACTCTTCATGATAGTATTGAATAATAATTACAATTCATCATAATGGATATATAGGATACATGGCTCCTCCAAAGCATAGTTCCTAAACTCAAGTATTTGTGGTAATCATAAGTGTCATCTTGATAAGTAGTACTATTGTGAGGAGGTAAAGCATCATTTGAGTGATTTTCGATACCAACCATAGACCAAAAATCCCCCACACTAATCCCAACAAGAAATGGCCCTCCCATCATCAATGAGTTGATAGTGATGGCATGGGAATTTAGAGAGATAAGCAAGTACCCATGTGATATATGATTTTTAAAGTAAACATGCATTATATAATAGAAAACCCTTCTATTGCAAGATATTGTACAAACATGTAAATCATACTCATAAAATGATAATTTATAGCTAAACATACTTTGTCACAATTTTTTTACAAATAATAAATAATGATGATCTATAGATCAATCAAATTCATACATACCACTTGATCAGACTACCTTCATCTGGCATTGTGATGTTAGTAAGCCAGTGAATTCTATCTCACTCCTTACTATGTATCAACAATGCAAATAGGTTAAATAAAATTCAACTAAAAGATTCATTTAATTTACCTCCTACTAGCAAACACATCATATAACATGATAAACATAGGAGTAAACAAATCATACATTTATTATGTCAAATGTATGAATAAAACCTACATTATTTTCAATCCCATACTATAAATAATGACTACAATTTATACCACCTAAGTAAATACACATTTAACTATATAATTTCACTACCAAAATTAGTTTATAAACATATTGCACCCTATGATAGCCCATATTACCATAGTCTATTATTATAAGACACAACTAATAGCTTTCCACAATCAGTCATATAAATTAGTCTTAAATACATGGACACATAAACTTTTATTCAAGCAACTAGATATAATATGTTAGGTCACAACTTTCCATGAAACATATATTACTCTACTCTAATATATGTTATAATCTCAAAGGTTGTATACACACATACACAAAGTCATATTACCTATCACAAAACATGTTATTCATAGTAATAACTAGCATACATACTTAAAATTAGTTAAATGTAAGTGAGTCTAAACACAATAATTATAGTATGTATCATCTGGGTATAATCTACATTTATACTATATTACTCTATGACATCCCATGCTATCATAGTTCATTATTTATAATCACAAAAATAAAATTACGAATAACTAGTCTTTCCATTCTAAGAAACAACCAACCCATAATCACATATAGTAATCTAACAAATATAGGTTTATATCACCTAGGTATATCCTATGGTTAAACTACTTAAGGCAATCTTCATAAGTAGATCCAAGTATACAACACAAGCAGTAATACTACAATCTACTATTTTATGTACTCACTACTTATTTCCAAAAAGTCAAGCATAATACCTTGTAAAGAATAATTAGCTTATAAGCCTGTTATAATCTTTATATTTAACACTTCTTTTATTTTATAGGAAATTGTCCTCACATGGTTATATTTTCAGTTTTTCAAGCACTTTATGACACATTTTTACCATCCATTTAGTTCAGGGTTTAGGCATATGTCCCATTACACTTATATGTGATAATTTATTATGAATGTCCCAAAACCATGTATAGATATATTATGTATATAAATACCCTCATATATTCATCATATTCATACTATGTTTTTCATACAACTACTTACTAATATAAAAATATGTTTTACCACAATCATTAGAATTTTGATTAACGACCTAATTGTTGTAATGTTTCTATTTAGAATATACATCAATGATCTAATATAGATATTCACACTCTCAAAATATTAATGAATATATTATCACCCTAACATATCAAAATGTACATAACTTTGTACACCAATTTCAAAGTTAACATAAATTTTGTATCTAGTTTGAGTATGAGTAGATGATAATATACTAATTGATCTATATACTATATAACAGTTTCAACAATTACATATATTCATAAATTATTCAACCTAAGATAATATACCAGTTGAAACTATACAATAAACATGCATAACAAGATTTTATTATACATAATACTATAAAATAGCTTGCACCATCAGTAACACTATAATTTTAGGCATACTCTATTTATTTATGCACCTACAAAACATATAATAAAAAATACATTCACAATTCCCATACATACACAAGGATATATATTAGAGTGCATAGGTGATAAATTTAAAAATCGGAGAATATCTTCCACTAATCATATACAGATTTAAGTATTGTGACGTATCATAATTTTTATGAGTATAACATATAAAATATTACATATCCACTACAATATTTATGAATAATATTGTCATATGTAGAACAACACAGATAGAATATTCTCCATTTACCAAATATAGAACATGGGATAACTCGAATGTCCATAAAATAAGTCATAAATCTTTCCTTTTGTACTTCACTCAGGTAAACATATATATATATATATATATATATATATATATATATATATATATATATATATATATATATATATATATATATATATATATATATATATATATATATATATATATATAGGAAACAATGGTAAGGCATATCACATAAAATGCTTAGGCTCAATAGACTAGGAAATTGTTTCACCCACTACATCTAAATAAAATAACTTATTAAATAAGTCAATGTATTTTACATTACATTGCATAAAATTTAAATAAGTATATAGCCTATTCAAGGTAAATAATAATTACTCAATAAAAATAAGTGTTATTATAGTTTTCAAGCACTCGCTTATATATATTTTTATTTTCTACACTCTACCAACAACATAATATGGCCTCTACCTTAATTTTTTTGTTGCATATTAACAAAATCACTACACATCTATCCTAGTCAATGAAACTAGAGGATAAGTCACTGTAGTTTATCAAAATAACCATTTCCTTATTTTAATAGTTCTCTATAGTTTACATATTGAAACATTGTATTTTCATAATAATTAAATGCAGTTTATAGAAGGAAACATTATCTTTTTATTAACTAATAATACTCACTATAGAGGGATGCCAATTGATAACTTATGTAGTCAAAAAATAAGATTCAATGACCTTATAGACATAGTGTAAACTAAATTCTAAATATACAATGACCTGATTAATTTTCTATCCTTTTTAATGTGATTTTATTTTTTTATTTTTTCCCCTTTTTGACATTGCTTATCACAAAAATATATATATTTTATAAAGATTTAACATTTTATTGTATAAGGATCAATCTTGGCGACCTGTGAATTGATTATTAGTTGTCTTTTTGTCTTTAGACATAGATACCAAATTTGGATGACTTAAAAAGTGAGGTGAAGATATGGAAATTTGATCACCAAAGTAGATAAAAAAAAAGTGATTACAAGAAATTATTAGTAGATATTATTCTAACTGGTCAATAAATGATGTCACTGAAACATGTTAGTTAAATTCTTAATTAGAAATTTTCACATTCATAACTCAGTCTATTCTTGGCAAACCTGGTGTGTTATGGGAAGCAATCCAACCTCTATACAATAGTTAATTATTGGTTTGTAATTTTAAAAATAATACAAGTTGTCCTTGTCCAGGTTGCTAGTTTTGGTTGAGCTTCAATAAAATACAGTCATACAAACATTGAAAAAAGTCAATTAGCATAATTAGATTATTGTAGTTTGATAATTTTTGAACAAGGTATATAGAAGAAAAGTGATATTATAACAAAGCATATTATTCAATAGTATTATCATAGTCTAGTATTAATAAATAAGTCTTTGTTATCAAGGAGTATTCTTAGCTCCATATTTTTGTTATCTCACAAAGCTACTTGCCATACTTAGCATCATAGCTTTGAATATTTTAGACATCTAATAAGTATGGAATCTACATCCTTAAATTATCATATTTAATGAGATATCAATTAGCATACCTAAGAGTTCATAGTGTTTTTGGTAAGGCAAAGCAATATATGCTCATTAAAAAAAATAGTTATGCCTTTTCTTATATGGAAATAATATATAAAAAGGGGGATTGCACTAAATATAAAAAATAAGAGAGAGGTGCATATACAAAAAAGAAGATTCCATGGGAAAGAAACACAAGTGTGTATAAGGGAGATGTATTTCAAGAAAGTTTTACCTGGTAGGTATTTCATTTGATATATATATATATATATATATATATATATATATATATATATATATATATATATATATATATATCAAATGAAATACCTACCAGGTAAAACTTTCTTGAAATACATCTCCCTTATACACACTTTTGTTTCTTTCCCATGGACTCTTCTTTTTTGTATATGCACCTCTCTCTTATTTTTTATATTTAGTGCAATCCCCCTTTTTATATATTATTTACATATAAGAAAAGGCATAACTATTTTTTTTAATGAGCATCACTTAATTTACATCTTTAGAATGATTTAAAACTTATCCTTTTTTTTCTCCTTATTTAATTTGTTTTCCTCATTTTAGTTTTTATCAACTTTGTGAGATTTTTCTTATTTTTAACTTATTTTTGATCTCATTAATTAATTATAATATGTTTTATAATTTTAAAACACAATTTTATTAATGATAATTTATCTATATTAAGATGTTATTTAATAATTATAAACCATTAATCTTAGTAGTGATATATTTGAATATCATTATGATAACGAGCTTGAATTATCAATATTATTCAGATATATTGACTGGTCTATATATGGTAGTTATAACTTCTAGTCACACAAGATTAATTTATTTAGGTATAAATTAAAGCTTATCATAAACAAATAATCATGCATAATGAGTTATATAAAATCATTAACTATGTTAGTAGACCATGAATAAATTACTATCTAATGCAAATGACATCAAAATTCATTACACTAACCATTTTACTATGTATCTTACATGTGCTAGTTACTATGGTGTGTGCAAGGTTCAATCAAGTTTATCTATCATCCTATAACATCTTCATCTACATCACCCTCTCTAATAATGCACTCCCTCCATCATGCTCTAACGGATGATTTCTCCCATATCAACCTCACAAAAATTAGGTAGTTAGATCATATCAACATGATATACAAACATCATAAAATTATAGCTGAAATAACAAATCTACATGAAATTAAAGTAAACATATACTTAAAACTAACTCATAGTAGCATGATCCTATAAAATAAGCAATTTTATATTGCCCCATAATATTTTTTATCTCAAGAATAGTAAAAAATAGCCAAATCTATTATTTTTGACTATCAATATCCATAAAAATCAAAAAATTTGCTTGGTGAGGAATTGGGATGTAATAGCCCAACTTGGACATTAGTTCCATGGTGTTGTAGTTTCCTCAAAGTGGCACTAGTATCCTATTTGTATGACTATTCCTATTTTTTTTGGAGCACCTATGCCTATTTTTTTATGTCCTATTCCTACGTGCAATAAATCTAGAACTCTATTATGGGACTATAAAACTTGATTTGGTATGAAAATCCTAACTATCCTTAAAAGTATGGAATGATCAATAATTATGTGTTGTTTAGTAGGATAGGATGAACATCCTTAACACCACATTATGAAGATATTTTCCTACATATCAATACTCTAAAGAGGGATAAATCCTAATGTAAGTCTCCTACCTAGTACTTGATGCAAGTATAAGTGAATACTAGAATGAGAGTGGAATTGGATTCATTAAATGTACTTGAGCTTTGAAATATTTAAATTCTAAGTTTAAGGATATTTTAGATGATAGTATGTAGAAGTATGATAGAATAAAGATCAAATACCTTAACTTTTCTCAACTTGTCTTTTGTTTCAATAGCCTTTTACATCTATTTTCCATCTAGTGAATAAATGTCAAATATACTTGTATTTATATAGATCTATAGCTTGTGTTGATAATAAAATGTTCTTAGGATGAACTTAGCATGGGCACACATTTAAAAAAATATGTTTTAAATAGGTATAAGGTAAATAACAATAGTATCCAGTTGAGGATATTATAGACATGTGATTGTAGTGTCCCAAATGTGGCACTAATGTCCACCTGGAAGACTGTTGGGCAAACTAGGTTGGGATTTAAGAAATATATCTTAGGACTATGTTTTGGCTGACTGTAACTATTTGTGGCTTACATAATGGATATAAAAGTGTGGCAAAGGATGTAGGATAGGTCTAATATATGAATAGGCTAAATCAAATGACACTTTTAGCATTCAAATACCACTTTTATGTGATTACACATGCACATATAGTTAAATAGTCATAGTTTTTTAATAGTCAAATGGATAAGTCCATAGTTAATAGACTCAATGAAACTTTGCTATTCTAAGAAGAGTAGTCCTATTTGGGAATATTCTAAAATTATACTTATGATATATCACCATAAAAACTCTACTTTTATGTATTTCTCTATCAGTCATCATTCATCAATCAATTAAAGAATGTTTGTATTCAATAGACATGAATAATTTTAACTCGGGTTTAAAAAGTGGGGAACTATCCAGAAACAGTTTTAGACTCCATTGATGGTCCCCATTTTTAGATATCTAAAATAGTCAACATAAATACCAATTTTAAATAATGAAAATTTTCCTTTGGTTTTAACAAAAATATTAATTGTCCATATTTATCAATTTAGAATTTCAAAATTGTTAATTATTGTACATATTTATCAATCAATATTAATGAATTTTTACACCTATTAAATGAAAAATATTTAATGTTAAAATAAAAATAAGTTTAAAACATATTAGTGAACCCAATGTAAAATAATCACACAAATTTTTGAAAATAAAGTTAACACCTCTATTCCTCTAAGGCACATTTCTAAATTACATGTAACTCCTATAGAGCATAATAATATTCCTTTTGTCTCATTTAAAATGGAAAATATTAACATTACTTATCAATATGATAATGCAACTATTCAAAATTATGTACACATTAAACATGGCATTAGTGATAAACATGAAAAACAATTTAATGAAACTATTCAAGATAACCCTAAAGTCTCCTATAAAATTGATCTAATGAACAACAAGGATTAGTTCTTGAGCAAGTCAAATAATTGTACAATTTCCATCAAATACTCTATCAATGACCCAAATAGGTGGATAAGGTTTTACAACTAATTTTGGAATCTAATACAGCATGTCAAGTGAATATTTCATTATCTCAATTGTAAGGACAAGAGTTACATTCCAAAGTTATTAATTGTAAAATTTTAAGTTTTTTTATTACTACTGTTGCTTCCATTCCTATGCCAACACCTCTAGTTTCATATTTTCCATCATCTCTAGGTATGGTGTCATCACATTATTTACAACATATTCATATGCCTATTTAAGTAGCATACACATTGTATGCATGGGATAATATGACCTAAAACTATTCTATTTTTCTCAATATATAAGACTTGAATACAGTTAATCAAATAGTGCATGTGATACTTGGATGATTAGGTAATACCTTTAAATTTTATGGATATAAGAGAGGGTTACCTAGAATTAAAATCTCAATAAGAAGGGTTAAAAATACCAAACATATAACATAATGATGTATCTCTTACCAGACATCAACAAACATGTATTATGATTTTATAAAAAAAATTATATTAAACTAAAATAGGGATGGGTTAGAATCATTATATAATGTAAAATGAAATCAAATTGGGGCCTAGGCAACCTAAAATGATTTAAGGAAAGTCTAATAAATCATATAGACACACCAACTTATTTGGTGTGGAGAATGCCTGAATATGGGTGTGTGCATGCCCCCACACACACACACATTCATATAGTAACATGCATACTCTTATATTATAATTAAATAAATGAAAGAGTAAAGGAATAAAATATAATTGTCTTGGGTGGACCTGTTGACACTTCAATATACCCCTTGACTCAAGTTTATCTTTGCAAGATAGTTTTGTAGGATGAATAGATTAAGTGGTTGGATGAACACCTTATATATCCTTATCTAATAAGTCTCAATGACTTATTCTATTTAGATTTAATGACACCACAATAAAACACTCCTCAAGATTAGTTTTTAATCCACTAGCTCCTAATGTAATTAGGGGGAAATTGAAAGTGAAATCAAAGCTATTAAATCATATATGATATGATATGATATGAAATAAATATGACCCTATATATTGATGTAATACCTAAAACAAACCATAGGTACTAAGATGATGCTATCATCTTATCTGATATAGATGAAAAATATTATTCGACATAAAATGTTAATGGCCAAGAAAACATAGTAAAAATTTGATTGGGAGTATATTGGGTTGGATGCAATAGTACAATCACATAATAGACACAAACTATATGGTATTAAACAAGACAATATAGTAGGATATAAGGAAATGAGATAATATAGAGAAAGGACATACATGAGATAAATATATAGACATGCAGATAAGATATAATTAATAATATAAATAGTGTAACCATGATAGAATAAAAACATCTCTTCCAAAGAACCACAATTTCCTTTCCCACCCCATTATTTGTGCACCATTTAAGGTGTGTAGTTAAATATATAAATTTAATGATAATCCATTTTAATAAAAATCATTAGTAAATTATAAACTAAATAAATATATTTTTTATACATATTACCCACTCAAAGCTCATCATGTGTCACAATAGTGTAACACAAGATGGTGCTTGGAGAAAGAAACTTAACAACACCCTAAGGAGTATAACTAAAATGTTGAAATAATTGAAAATAATGAAATAAAATTTAAAAAATTCATAACTTCACTTAATTTATTGATCATAGATACGGTTATGCATATTGCATTTGATGGAGGGCACCTAAATAATAAGATTGAGAGGTGGACTTTTAAAATAAGACACAACCTAATTTTTTACAATTTTTTTTAAATTAGTACCTAAAATTATTTATCTCACCAAGATTATAGGAAATATTTTAGTTCATGAAAATCACCTAAAAAATAATAAAGGTATGAGTGAATAATGGAATCTCATGGTAAATAATTGAAAGCTAAAGAAAACACTATAAATTGGTAAAAATTATTTATTTGTGAAATTACTATTTCTTGAAAAATAAAGCTCTAACTATCAAAATTTATCACTCTCAAATATCACGGCTTATGGTCAACAAGGAATCCATGCTAGGGTACAAATCAAAATTATGGTTAGATTAGTACAAGTTATTTTTCATGTTCTGTTTGTTTTGTCATTTTGGGATAAAATAAACTACATTAGAAAATCTATGTGTTGGTGCAAATCTGTGTAACATAAATTTTCCCAAAAATCATTCAAATAAGGATACAATTAGAATAAATAGTGGGTATTTTATGAAAATTTAAAACTAGGGTCAAATTCATTTATTCAAGTGAACGATATAAATCACCACACCCACTAAACTATATTGGCTAGACTGATATAGTTTTTAAAAAGGATGTAAATGTTTTGGATAATGAAATAAGATATGGATAATATAATTAGAATAAATGTTAACCAACAACATCTATTATGAATGATATAGTATAAAATAAGCCAATTGTTCAATACCGTAGGGTATGGCCGATGGCACTAGAAAATAAGAATGGTTGGTGTAGTTTAGTAGTAAGCCAATAAAATATAAAGAAGTGAATTTGGATGATATAGTTTTTAAAGGGGATGTAAATGTTTTGGATAATGTAATAAGATATGGATAATAAAATTATAATAAATGTTAATCAACACCATCTAGTATGGATGATATAGTATAAAATAAGCCAGTTTTTCAATACCATAGGGTATGATCGATGGCACTAGAAAATAAGAATGGTTAGTGTAGTTTAGTAGTTAGAAAATACAATATAAATAACTGAATTTGGATGATACTATGGGTTATGGATGATACATTAGATGAACATGGGTTTGATACTCTATTATATGGCTAATACATTATATTAATATGATGTGTGATATACTATAATATTATTGATCTAGTAGAAAAAATGCATGCACAATGCAGTTTAGTGCCTAGTTGATGCATTTTAAAACTGATACATATATTCTTTAATATTTTACATCTTTTTTTCCATTTCTTTCAAACTTTTGGAGAAAAATATAATTATGCTTTAAAGCTTGATATTTTACATAGGGATGGGAGATTATGGTGGAAAACATACATTAATTAGCTATCAGATCTACTTGATATATACTCTAGCAATTGATCATGAGAAAATTATCACACTTATCTTTAGAGGTATCATGGAAATGTGTTAGATGCCTCTAAACTTAGAACTCATCACCATGTTTTGATGGTCATGTGAGAGACTCATTTTAAATTAGTACCTAAAATTATTTATCTCATCAGGATTCTAGGAATTATTTTAATTTGTGAAAATTAAGTAAAAAAATAAAGGCATGGGTGAATAATGGAATCTCATGGTAAATAATTGAAAGATAAAGAAAACACTATAATTGGGTAAAAATTATTTATTTGTGAAATTACTATTTCTTGAAAAATAAAGCTCTGAATATCAAAATTTAGCACTGTAAGAGATCATGGATTATGGTCAACAAAGAAGCCATGCTAGGGTATAAATCAAAATTATGGTTAGATTGGTACAAGTTATTTTTTCATGTACTATTTATTTTGTCATTTTGGGACAAAATGAACTACATTAGAAAATCTTGGGGTTGGTGCGAATCTATGTAACATAAATTTTCTCAAAAATTATTAAAATAAGGATGAAATTAGCATAAATAGTGGGTATTTGATGAAAATTTAAAACTAGGGTCAAATTCATTTATTCAAGCCAATGATATAAATCACCACACTCACTAAACTATATTGGCTAGACTGATATAGTTTTTAAAGGGGATGTAAATGTTTTGGATAAGCAATAGGATATGGATAATACAATTAGAAGAAATGTTAACCAACACCATCTAGTATGGATGATATAGTATAAAATAAGCTAATTTTTCAATACCATAGGGCATGGCTGATGGCACTAGAAAATAAGAATGGTTGGTGTAGTTTAGTAGGTAGCCAATAAAATATAAAGAAGTTAATTTGGATGATACTATGGGTTATGGATGATGCATTAGATGAACATGGGTTTGAGATATCTTATCCATTAAGGATACTGTAAATAATATTTAGAAAAAGGTAGATTCTTTAGATTCAAAGATAGATAGTTTAGATGATAGTCTCAGTTGGCTATCCAAAGAAGACCAAAAGGCCGAATCTTCGTCTAAACCTCTTTGTTCAGTATCTTTTGGCCCTTCTTTCAAAACCATCAAAAAGTCACCTAGTCATTCCCTTATGCAATGCACCCATGTTCATTTGCAGCCTTGGTACCTCAATATTGATGACCTGCTAAATCCTTTAGATGAAATCGCCGCCTGGTGCAATACCATGCGATTTCTTACTATACAGGCCCATCTTGACCAAGTAGGCAGCACTTGCTTTGCAGTCAAATTTTTTTGGGGAATTACTAATCTATGGTGGGATGTTATCCCCGAAGCTCAACAGTACGAGCGTGTACATAATCAACCCGATTCTTTAAATGCATTATTTAGATTATTGATTGATGAGTTTGCTCCGCCTATCGGAAATCACACACTCGAATCTAAAAAATGGTTGCAAAAAATGGAGCTTTGTGATCTTAAGCAATTTGAGGCCTTTGCAAAACAATTCAGAAAGCTTGCATATGAAAGCCGCTGTTCCACATCTACAGAAGTCAAGTTAAAATTCTTGCATGCTATGTCGTATAATTTGATCGATAGAGTTCTCTCTTATATCGATCTCAAAGGTCTTACAATCGAAGAGTTAGCTCTCTCCGATATCATAGACTTTACCCAGCAAAATATTATGACTTTAGTCTCTGAGACTTAGTCCATGTAGAAATTAAGCAAGCATCAAGCCTCTCAAATCGCTCCCATTTTCCTTGAGACAGCCCCATTTGGCTGTAGACCCTATGTGCAACCCCGTAGACATCGGAAGCAGCGCCGCCGTCAACTTTCTTATAAGCGCCGCTCCTTCCCTAAAAAGCAATCTTATGCACCTCCTCACCGTTTCCTCAAGAAACGCCATACTGCTCGTCCTCCTTCCTAGAAACCCATTTTCTACATCTGTCGCAAACCTGGCCATATTGGTCCTAACTGCTCCTGCAAAAATCCCACAGTTAAAGCTATTTTTTCCTCCAATGCAGCAGCGTGGTGGAATATTGTTGATGCAGATGAAGATCTTTATCTCCAAGAAGATATTTATGAACCAACTCTTGAAGACCTTCCAGATGAAGTATCCGATGATGAACAAGATGCAGCTGAGCTAGAATCACTTGCTGACGATCTCGAATAGCCCATGATGAACATGCAACGAGGATCACGCCCATACAGGCCACGAGGACGTAATCCTTCATATGAAGCATATGGAGGATCCTGTGAATCAAAAATTGATACAAGGATATTGTAATAAGTTTGTAATATTTTGAGTTTGAGTGAAATAGTGAAGCCGTAGCCATTCGGCCCCTGCCTACTATCGTAGGTTTCTGCTAAATCAAAGCTGTAAAGACGTGAGACAAGGAGGCATCTACTGACTTAAGGCTTATAGTGTGTTAAAAAGTCTGAGTTAGTCAAGTCTAAGTTTTTATATACATTTACTTATCTATCATTCGTTAAACCCAGAATTAAGTCTGTAGAGCTAACACTCAGTTATAAACCTAAAAAGACTTACCAAACAAATTAACTCTCCCTGTTGCCTGAAAAAGAAATCAACTATATCAGGTCACATGAAGATGTAAAATTTGTACATTTCGGTTTAATCAAAGTACATATCAGACCTTTAATTCCTGGTAATATCAAGCCATTATTATATTTAACCTTGTGTGATCATCGCCAAGTCAGTTTTAAACATTCCTGCCAATTGTCCAGCCTTGGTCGACTTAATGATGATACTATTTGCTTTGAGTTTTGTCCTAACCTTTCTGTTGTAGTCCGCGACAGAGGATGTAAAGAAGTTAAACATGGATCTTTAGACCGTTGGGGTTTATTTACATCTTTGTATGGTCTTGAAATGTTTGGAGAATTCCAGTATGCATCTATAAACATTTCTGTGTTATATAGTATGACCAATACTAACCACCCCAAAATCTTAGAAAATCTGCCATATGCAAGAAGATTGAGTGGCACAGTTCAGTTACAAAAAGGACATATCGAGACAGTCGAAGTTCCATTAGAATGGAAACTTGATTGGCTTAATCATGTCTCTCCTAGAATGAAAAGCCAAGCCACTGTCCATCAAAGTGACAGCAGATCTGTAAATATTTTACCTAGATCCTTATCCATGCATTCTTCCCGTCTTTCTCCTTCCAGACCATCTACGTCCTCATCCCGTAGATCAGTAAAGACTGGACATATTTTAATAGAGGATGAAGAGGTAAATCCCGGTAATGATTTACCCCTGACACTAATGATTCTTCCCAGAGAAGATAGTCTTGAGTTCTACACAGAAGATACCGTTACTCTATACAGAGGTGGAAGATGGCCGCCGGCAAAGGGTGTCCACAGACAACCAGTAGGAACGATGCAGTATTTCTTAGCTGCATATGATAATCCCTCTAATGAGTTTCCATAGAGAAATTATGTATCTAGATTTAATGCTCATTTCTCTGAAAATTTTGATGACCTGTGTAGAGATATCTTATCCATTAAGGATACTGTAAATAATATTCAGAAAAAGGTAGATTCTTTAGATTCAAAGATAGACAGTTTAGATGATAGTCTCAGTTGGCTATCCAAAGAAGACCAAAAGGCTGAATCTTCATCTAAACCTCTTTGTTCAGTATCTTTTGGCCCTTCTTTCAAAACCATCAAAAAGTCACCTAGTCATTCCCTTATGCAACACACCCATGTTCATTTGCAGCCTTGGTACCTCAATATTGATGACCTGCTAAATCCTTTAGATGAAATCGCCGCCTGGAGCAATACCATGCGAGTTCTTACTATACAGGCCCATCTTGACCAAGTAGGCAGCACTTGCTTTGCAGTCAAATTTTTCTGAGGACATATCGAGACAGTCGAAGTTCCATCAGAAGTTGTAGATCTATGTGGCTCTGATACCAATCTTGAGCAAGAAACCAGTATGTTCAAGCCACCAGCTATTAAGGCTTCTAGTGTGTATAAAAAGTCTGAGTTAGTCAAGTCTAAGTTTTTATATACATCTACTTATCTATCATTTCTTAAACCCAGAATTAAGTCTATAGAGCTAACACTCTGTTATAAACCTAAAAAGACTTACCAAACAAATTTACTCTCCCTATTGCCTGAAAAAGAAATCAACTATATCAGGTCACATGAAGATGTAAAATTTGTACATTTCGGTTTAATCAGAGTACATATCAGACCTTTAATTCCTGGTAATATCAAGCCAGTATTATATTTAGCCTTGTGTCATCATCGCCAAGTCAGTTTTAAACATTCCTGCCAATTGTCCAGCCTTGGTCGACTTAATGATGATACTATTTGCTTTGAGTTTTGTCCTAACCTTTCTGTTGTAGTCCGCGACAGAGGATGTAAAGAAGTTAAACATGGATCTTTAGACTGTTGGGGTTTATTTACATCTTTGTACGGTTTTGAAATGTTTGGAGAATTCCAGTATGAATCTATAAACATTTCTATGTTATATAGTATGACCAATACTAACCACCCCAAAATCTTAGAAAATCTGCCATATGCAAGAAGATTGAGTGGCACAGTTCAGTTACAAAAAGGACATATCGAGACAGTCAAAGTTCCATTAGAATGGAAACTTGATTAGCTTAAGCATGTCTCTCCCAGAATGAAAAGCCAAGCCACTGTCCATCAAAGTGACAGCAGATCTGTAAATATTTTACCTAGATCCTTATCCATGCATTCTTCCCGTCTTTCTCCTTCCAGACCATCTACGTCCTCATCCCGTAGATCAGTAAAGACTGGACATATTTTAATAGAGGATGAAGAGGTAAATCCCGGTAATGATTTACCCCCGACACTAATGAGTCTTCCCAGAGAAGATAGTCTTGAGTTCTACACAGAAGATACCGTTACTCTATACAGAGGTGGAAGATGGCCACCGCCAAAGGGTGTCCACAGACAACCAGCAGGAACAATGCAGTATTTCTCAGCTGCATATGATAATCCCTCTAATGAGTTTCGATAGAGAAATTATGTATCTAGATTTAATGCTCATTTCTCTGAAAATTTTGATGACCTGTGTAGAGATATCTTATCCATTAAGGATACTGTAAATAATATTCAGAAAAAGGTAGATTCTTTAGATTCAAAGATAGATAGTTTAGATGATAGTCTCAGTTGGCTATCCAAAGAAGACCAAAAGGCCGAATCTTCATCTAAACCTCTTTGTTTAGTATCTTTTGGCCCTTCTTTCAAAACCATCAAAAAGTCACCTAGTCATTCCCTTATGCAACGCACCCATGTTCATTTGCAGCCTTGGTACCTCAATATTGATGACCTGCTAAATCCTTTAGATGAAATCACCGCCTGGTGTAATACCATGCGAGTTCTTACTATACAGGCCCATCTTGACCAAGTAGGCAGCACTTGCTTTGCAGTCAAATTTTTCTAGGGAATTACTAATCTATGGTGGGATGCTATCCCCGAAGCTCAACAGTACAAGCGTGTACATAATCAACCCGATTCTTTAAATGCATTATTTAGATTATTGATTGATGAGTTTGCTCCGCCTGTCGGAAATCGCACACTCGAATCTAAAAAATGGTTGCTGAAAATGGAGCTTTGTGATCTTAAGCTGTTTGAGGCCTTTGCAAAATAATTCAGGAAGCTTGCATATGAAAGCCGCTGTTCCACATCTATAGAAGTCAAGTTAAAATTCCTGCATGCTATGCTGTATAATTTGATCGATAGAGTTCTCTCTTATATCGATCTCAAAGGTCTTACAATCGAAGAGTTAGCTCTCTCCGATATCATAGACTTTACCTAGCAAAATATTATGACTTTAGTCTTTGAGACTAAGTCCATGCAAAAACTAAGCAAGCATCAAGCCTCTAAAATTGCACCCATTTTCCCTGAGACAGCTCCATTTGGCTGTAGACCCTATGTGCAACCCCGCAGACATCAGAAGCAGCGCCACCGTCAACTTTCTTATAAGCGACGCTCCTTCCCTAAAAAGCATTCTTATGTACCTCCTCACCATTTCCTCAAGAAATGCCATACTGCTCATCCTCCCTCCAAGAAACCCATTTGCTACATCTGTCGCAAACCTGGCCATATTGCTCCTAATTGCTCCTGCAAAAATCCCGCAGTTAAAGCTATTTTTTCCTCCAACGCAGCAGCGTGGTGGGATATTGTTGATGCAGATGAAGATCTTTATCTCCAAGAAGATATTTATGAACCAACTCTTGAAGACCTTCCAGATGAAGTATCCGATGATGAATAAGATGCAGCCGAGCTAGAATCACTTGCTGACAATCTCGAACAGCCCATGACGAACATGCAGCGAGGATCACGCCCATACAGGCCACGAGGACATAATCCATCATATCAAGAATATTGACCCTAGTCACGAAACCATCAGGAAGTTTTTGAAAGACCAGAAAAGCCCAGAAGAAGAGGATTTTCTAGAGGAGAATCATCCAGAGGGAGACAGCCCTCACAGCCAAGACAACCACCGACGATGCACAGACCACACCATCCTCCTGTGCATTATCTAAGTCAATTCAAGCCTAGCGACTCCTGGCTAAAAAACAAGTTCACCAACAGAGAGCCGCCTAAAGAAATCAGAGAGCCCATTTGGGAACAAATCATGCTTGTAGAAAAACCTGTTTTAGCAGCAGACCCACGATGGGACAATGGCCATGAAAAGGATGAAGTCGGCAGTATCTTTTACTCTGACCAAGATTACTGTCCTGGTGAATGCAGTAATCAACAGGAAGAAGAAGCAGAACCAGAACCTGAAGAAGAAGTCTACACAGAGCCTATCATCGTACAAGACCCAGGAAGACAAATGTTGGTATGTACCAGCATTCCTTCTCTAGAATTACCACAGCCAGCCTACCTTAACCATTTAATTAATGGTAGATTTGATCAATTTTTCACTTTAGAAATAAATGGCAGACTTGTAGATGCACAAGTAGACACAGGAGCTTCTTTATCCTTTGCTAAACCTCAACTCATTAGTGACTGGAAGACACTAGATGAGAATCTTGCTTATAAGAGCATAGATATTCAGGGGAATAGTTTTACCTTCAATAAGTATAAACAAGTGCTGCCTACTTGGTCAAGATGGGCCTATATAGTAAGAACTCACATGGTATTGCACCAGGCTGTGATTTCATCTAAAGGATTTAGCAAGTCATCAATATTGAGGTACCAAGGCTGCAAATGAACATGGGTGCGTTGCATAAGGGAATGACTAGGTGACTTTTTGATGGTTTTGAAAGAAGGGCCAAAAGATACTAAATAAAGAGGTTTAGATGAAGATTCGGCCTTTTGGTCTTCTTTGGATAGCCAACTGAGACTATCATCTAAACTGTCTATCTTTGAATCTAAAGAATCTACCTTTTTCTGAATATTATTTACAGTATCCTTAATGGATAAGATATCTCTACACAGGTCATCAAAATTTTCAGAGTAATGAGCATTAAATCTAGATACATAATTTCTCTGTCAAAATTCATTAGAGGGATTATCATATGCAGCTGAGAAATACTGCATCGTTCCTGCTGGTTGTCTGTGGACACCCTTTGGCGGCGGCCATCTTCCACCTCTGTATAGAGTAACGGTATCTTCTGTGTAGAACTCAAGACTATCTTCTCTGGGAAGACTCATTAGTGTCGGGGGTAAATCATTACCAGGATTTACCTCTTCATCCTCTATTAAAATATGTCCGGTATTTACTGATCTACGGGATGAGGACGTAGATGGTATGGAAGGAGAAAGATGGGAAGAATGCATGGATAAGGATCTAGGTAAAATATTTACAGATCTGCTGTCACTTTGATGGACAGTGGCTTGGCTTTTCATTCTGGGAGAGACTTGCTTAAGCCAATCAAGTTTGCATTCTGATGGAACTTTGACTGTCTCGATATGTCCTTTTTGTAACTGAAATGTGCCACTCAATCTTCTTGCATATGGCAGATTTTCTAAGATTTTGGGGTGGTTAGTATTGGTCATACTATATAACACAGAAATGTTTATAGATGCATACTAGAATTCTCCAAACATTTCAAGACCATACAAAGATGTAAATAAACCCCAACAGTCTAAAGATCCATGTTTAACTTCTTAACATCCTCTGTCACGGACTACAACAGAAAGGTTAGGACAAAACTCAAATCAAATATTATCATCATTAAGTTGACCAAGGCTGAACAATTGGCAGGAATGTTTAAAACTGACTTGGCGATGATCACACAAGGCTAAATATAATACTAGCTTGATATTACCAGGAATTAAAGGTCTGATATGTACTCTGATTAAACCGAAATGTACAAATTTTACATCTTCATGTGATCTGATATAGTTGATTTCTTTTTCAGGCAACAGGGAGAGTAAATTTGTTTGGTAAGTCTTTTTAGGTTTATAACAGAGTGTTAGCTCTACAGACTTAATTCTGGGTTTAAGAAATGATAGATAAGTAGATGTATATAAAAACTTAGACTTGACTAACTCAGACTTTTTATACACACTAGAAGCCTTAATAGCTGCTGGCTTGAACATACTGGTTTCTTGCTCAAGATTTTCTTCAGTAATATCAATATCAGGGCAATCCGATAATTGATCTGAGACAAAAGGAGGTAACTCATACATGCCTTCAAATTCAGATTCATTAACAAGCTCTACGGTAGGCGTGGATGGTGTTCTTCCAAATTCCATTGTGGGGAGATTTGGGTTCTGGTGAGCGATAAATTTTTGGTCAGGGAAAAGGAGATGCAGAGATAAAACGGCCTATGACAAATTGGTGAACGGCCTGTGAATCAATGCAATGACTTCCCAAAGAAATTTGCAAAGTAGAGAACTCAAAAGATCTGATCCACGAAATATGGAAATAAATCACAACTTACAGTAGTATTCTTGTAACTGATTCTAGATCTGTGTGGCTCTGATACCAATCTTAGTATTGGTCATACTATATAACACAGAAATGTTTATAGATGCATACTGGAATTCTCCAAACATTTCAAGACCATACAAAGATGTAAATAAACCCCAACAGTCTAAAGATCCATGTTTAACTTCTTTACATCCTCTGTCGCGGACTGCAACAGAAAGGTTAGGACAAAACTCAAAGCAAATAGTATCATCATTAAGTCGACCAAGGCTGGACAATTGGCAGGAATGTTTAAAACTGACTTGGCGATGATCACACAAGGCTAACCACCCCAAAATCTTAAAAAGTCTACCATATGCAAGAAGATTGAGTGGCACAGTTCAGTTACAAAAAGGACATATCGAGACAGTCGAAGTTCCATCATAATGGAAACTTGATTGGCTTAAGCATGTCTCTCCCAGAATGACAAGCCAAGCCACTGTCCATCAAAGTGACGGCAGATCTGTAAATATTTTACCTAGATCCTTATCCATGCATTCTTCCCGTCTTTATCCTTCCAGACCATCTACGTCCTCATCCCGTAGATCAGTAAAGACCGGACATATTTTAATAGAGGATGAAGAGTTAAATCCCAGTAATGATTTACCCCCGACACTAATGAGTCTTCCCAGAGAAGTTAGTCTTGAGTTCTACATAGAAGATACCGTTACTCTATACAGAGGTGGAAGATGGCCACCACCAAAGGGTGTCCACAGACAACCAGCAGGAACGATGCAGTATTTCTCAGCTGCATATGATAATCCCTCTAATGAGTTTCGACAGAGAAATTATGTATCTAGATTTAATGCTCATTTCTCTGAAAATTTTGATGACCTGTGTAGAGATATCTTATCCATTAAGGATACTGTAAATAATATTTAGAAAAAGGTAGATTCTTTAGATACAAAGATAGATAGTTTAGATGATAGTCTCAAATGGCTATCCAAAGAAGACCAAAAGGCCGAATCTTCGTCTAAACCTCTTTGTTCAATATCTTTTGGCCCTTATTTCAAAACCATCAAAAAGTCACCTAGTCATTCCCTTATGCAACGCACCCATGCTCATTTGCAGCCTTGGTACCTCAATATTGATGACCTGCTAAATCCTTTAGATGAAATCGCTGCCTGGTGCAATACCATGCGAGTTCTTACTATACAGGCCCATCTTGCCCAAGTAGGCAGCACTTGCTTTGCAGTCAAATTTTTTTGGGGAATTACTAATCTATGGTGGGATGCTATCCCCGAAGATCAACCAGTACGAGCATGTACATAATCAATCCGATTCTTTAAATGGATTATTTAGATTATTGATTGATGAGTTTGCTCCGCCTGTTGGAAATCACACACTCGAATCTAAAAAATGGTTGCTCAAAATGGATCTTTGTGATCTTAAGCAATTTGAGGCCTTTGCAAAATAATTCAGAAAGCTTGCATATGAAAGCCACTGTTCCACATCTACAGAAGTCAAGTTAAAATTCCTGCATGCTATGCCATATAATTTGATCGATAGAGTTCTCTCTTATATCGATCTCAAAGGTCTTACAATCGAAGAGTTAGCTCTCTCTGATATCATAGACTTTACCCAGCAAAATATTATGACTTTAGTCTCTGAGATTATGTCCATGCAGAAATTAAGCAAGCATCAAGCCTCTCAAATCGCTCCCATTTTCCCTGAGATAGCCCCATTTGGCTGTAGACCCTATGTGCAACCCCGCAGACATCAGAAGCAGCATCGCCATCAACTTTCTTATAAGCACCGCTCCTTCCCTAAAAAGCATTCTTATGCACCTCCTCACCGTTTCCTCAAGGAATGCCATACTGCTCGTCCTCCTTCCAAGAAACCCATTTGCTACATCTGTCGCAAACCTGGCCATATTGCTCCTAACTGCTCCTGCAAAAATCCCACAGTTAAAGCTATTTTTTCCTCCAACGTAGCAGCGTGGTGGGATATTTTTGATGCAGATGAAGATCTTTATCTCCAAGAAGATATTTATGAACCAACTCTTGAAGACCTTCCAGATGAAGTATCCGATGATGAACAAGATGCAGCCGAGCTAGAATCTTGTTCATCATCGGATACTTCATCTAGAAGGTCTTCAAGAGTTGGTTCATAAATATCTTCTTGGAGACAAAGATCTTCATCTGCATCAACAATATCCTGTGAATCAAAAATTGAAACAAGGATATTGTAATAAGTTTGTAATAAGTTTGAGTGAAATAGTGAAGCCGTAGCCATTCGGCCCCTGCCTACTATCGCAGGTTTCTGCTAAATTAAGCTATTGAGAACGTGACAAGGAGGCATCTACTGACGTGAAAAAGATTGGGGCACAGTTCAGTTACAAAAAGGACATATTGAGACAGTCGAAGTTCCATCAGAATGGAAACTTGATTGGCTTAAGCATGTCTCTCCCAGAATGAAAAGCCAAGCCACTGTCCATCAAAGTGACGGCAGATCTGTAAATATTTTACCTAGATCCTTATCCATGCATTCTTCCCATCTTTCTCCTTCCAGACCATCTACGTCCTCATCCCGTAGATCAGTAAAGATCAGACATATTTTAATAGAGGATGAAGAGGTAAATCCCGGTAATGATTTACCCCCGACACTAATGAGTCTTCCCAGAGAAGATAGTCTTAAGTTCTACACAGAAGATACCGTTACTCTATACAGAGGTGGAAGATGGCCACCGCCAAAGAGTGTCCACAGACAACCAGCAGGAACGATGCAGTATGTCTCAGCTGCATATGATAATCCCTCTAATGAGTTTCGACAGAGAAATTATGTATCTAGATTTAATGCTCATTTCTCTGAAAATTTTGATGACATGTGTAGAGATATCTTATCCATTAAGGATACTGTAAATAATATTCAGAAAAAGGTATATTCTTTAGATTCAAAGATAGACAGTTTAGATGATAGTCTCAGTTGGCTATCCAAAGAAGACCAAAAGGCCGAATCTTCATCTAAACCTCTTTGTTCAGTATCTTTTGGCCCTTCTTTCAAAACCATCAAAAAGTCACCTAGTCATTCCCTTATGCAACGCACCCATATTCATTTGCAGCCTTGGTACCTCAATATTGATGACCTGCTAAATCCTTTAGATGAAATCGCTGCCTGGTGCAATACCATGCGAGTTCTTACTATACAGGCCCATCTTGACCAAGTAGGCAGCACTTGCTTTGCAGTCAAATTTTTCTGGGGAATTACTAATCTATGGTGGGATGCTATCCCCGAAGCTCAATAGTACGAGTGTGTACATAATCAACCTGATTCTTTAAATGCATTATTTAGATTATTGATTGATGAGTTTGCTCTTCCTGTCAGAAATCGCACACTCGAATCTAAAAAATGGTTGCTTAAAATGGAGCTTTGTGATCTTAAGCAATTTGCGGCCTTTGCAAAACAATTCATGAAGCTTGCATATGAAAGTCGTTGTTCCACATCTACAGAAGTCAAGTTAAAATTCCTGCATGTTATGCTGTATAATTTGATAAATAGAGTTCTCTCTTATATCGATCTCAAAGGTCTTACAATCGAAGAGTTAGCTCGCTCCGATATCATAGACTTTACCCAGCAAAATATTATGACTTTAACTGTGAGAAATATTTACATGTTGCAACCTTTTCTAACAAATAGCTTTTATCAGGTATATGATATGGATATGGTTCTATAATGGCATTTAATGGTCGATAGTTAATGACCATTCTTTTCTTACCCATTTTCTGTTCTGAGTGCTTGTTAACCATAAAGGCGTAACAACAATAAGGAGAGGTAGATTTTTCTATGAAACCATTAGCTTCCAGATCTTTGATCTGTGCTTCCATATCATTATAATCCTGTGCTGGAATGGGAATCCATTTCCCAATCTTCATTTGCTTGCCTTCAATGATTTTTATTTCCATTTCGGGCATAGCTTTGGACCAAAACTGTTGGGGATTCTCCGAACAGATAGAGGACTTGATCCTTTCACCTATTTCTAAAATCTCAGCAGGGATTATTTCAGGGCTCTGAGTCATGGCACTTGGAAACTGTTATGTAGCATAGATGAGCCTAGGTATTCTTAGCCTTTCATTCTCTATGGTGAACATTATACTTTTCATAACTTGATGAACACTATTTTCATAAAATTGCTTTTAGAACACATGAGGGCCATTATGAGTTTTTGGTAATGCCCTTTGGTCTTACAAATGCACCATCTACTTTTCATAACTTGATGAACACTATTTTTAGGCCTTTTTTAATTATAGGAATAGGTACATCTATCTTAGGAGTTCCTCCATCTCATAATCCTTATCTTTGAATGATTATTCTAGGACCTATATTTTCTACTTCACATTTTATCATTTCTATCCCCACTTGAGATTGTTATATCATAACTCAGTGTCAAAGATTACCATATTCTTGTTTGATTTTTGTGGTCTTCACTTATCTTACATATGAAATTTTACATTCTTACATTTTTTATTTATGTATGAATTCTTCATGTTTATCTTACAACAAAATCCTTCCATTATAGGAATAGGTACATCTATCTTAGGAGTTCCTCCATCTCATAATCCTTATCTTTGAATGATTATTCTAGGACCTATATTTTCTACTTCACATTTTATCATTTCTATCCCCACTTGAGATTGTTATATCATAACTCAGTGTTCAAGAGTTGGTTCATAAATATCTTCTTGGAGATAAAGATCTTCATCTGCATCAACAATATCCCAATCTTTTTCACGTCAGTAGACACCTCCTTGTCACGTTCTCAATAGCTTAATTTAGCAGAAACCTGCGATAGTAGGCAGGGGCTGAATGGCTATGGCTTCACTATTTCACTCAAACTTATTACAAACTTATTACAATATCCTTGTTTCAATTTCTGATTCAAAGGATCCTTCAAGAAGGGCAAGTGAAGAGCATACTCTTTTACAAGGCTACTAGATTTTCACACTGAAATTTTTTTGATGAAAATACAAAGGCAGAGTGGCTTATTTATAGCAATAGAGAGGTCCTGCCTGCTCGCTGGCAAGGCGGTGTCTGTCTCTTCATGCTTTACAACTCATAGCTATAGTGAGATACTATTAGACGCATTAGACCCACATGATGATGATGGTGTTGAAGGAATCATGGGTTGTGGGCCCAACATGTCTTCCACTTCATCGACTAAGTCATCTTCGGATATAGGCTGAAAAAGGCACCTTATTTGGAAAGTGCTTTATAGGTACCAATGTCAGCAATTTCATATGTCACATGGCATTTGGCGCGGAGTGCAATGGAAATGAGATTCCCACTCAAGCTGTCGGCGAATTATTGTGTGCACTACCATATCTTGGTCATGATTTTGTTCTTCATGAATGCGGTGCGGGCCATGCCTTGCTATCCATCGGTACAGGTGTTCATTGTGTGCCGATCTGATCCGAATAGGCCACGTCCAGAGTGGTCATTTCAACAACTCAGTGAATTGGTTATAGAGAAATTCACTATTGAGTCATTTTATGGTGATGACTCCAGAGTTTTGTCTGTAATTTGCTTGGATCGTCACTGCTGCAGACATTTGTAGATCTTGTGCTGCTGCATAGGAAATCCTTGTGAAACGAGGGTGCAAGCCTTCTCTAAGAATTTGTTCTTGAACCAAGACATTTAGAGACTCAAATGCTTGGTTTAGTATCCTGGTAAGATTGAATCTAGGTGCAGGCTGATGCATTAGAGTAGCTGGAGGATTCCTACTGAGCCAATCTATAATTATATTATTTTTACCTATAATATGCTCTACTAAAAACATAAACTGATTAAAAAATGCTTGCCATCGGACATATTTTCTATGACCATCTTTCCGACCATGGTCCTTTTCTCGAAAGGTCAGAAATCTAGTGCAATCGGTTACAACAGTAAAATGTGGCAAGTGTAGAAGTTTAAGCATAAACTTTTCTAAGCATTTTTTAACAGCATAGATCTCTTTATCAGAGGAGATCCATTTCAGCACATCTGAGCTAAAAACTCCACTAGCAAATTCACACACATATTCAATATTATTTACAAGGCAAACAAGTACTCCTCCCCATGAGAGGTCTGAGGCATCGGTATAGACTTTCATATCTTGGGACTTTGGGATGTACAGTTCTGGCAAGGCAGCAACTTTGGCTTTGATCTTCTGAACTGCCTCTGTATGTTGTTTTTCCCAACGGAATGCTTTCTTCTTCTGGAGAAGTTCTTGTAACATAAATCTGTCTTCACCAGCATTAGGATAAAAATTATTTAAATAATTCAATAATCCCAAAAATGCTTGCAACTTTGGTTTATCAAGTTGCTCAGGGAAATCGATAACCTTTTCTTTGATGTGAGGCTGGATTTGCAGTTTGGAATCTCAGATCACCATTCTGAGGAAATTACATTCAGTTGTACATAACTGAATTTTTGTCTCTAAGAGAACTATTCCTGCATCTGAAGCCAGCTGAAAGAATGTGGAGAGATGAGTAGCATGCTCATCCAAAGAATTACTGAATATAAGAATGTCATCTATATATACACACAAAAATTGAGAAGTGCCACCAAAAATTTTATCCATGTGCGCCTGGTAATATGCTGGTGCATTCATTAATTCGAAAGGCATGACAGTCCATTGAAAGTGGTTGAAAGGGCAACTGAAAGCTGTCTTGGCTCTATCTTCCTCTTTGACTCTTATCTGATAAAAACCCGATTTGCAGTCAAACTGTGAGAAATATTTACATGCTACAACCTTTTCTAACAAATAGCTTTTATCAGGTATAGGATATGGATATGGTTCTGTAATGGCATTTAATGGTCGATAGTTAATGACCATTCTTTTCTTACCCCTTTTCTGTTTCGAGTGCTTGTTAAAGATAAAGGCGTAACAGCAATAAGGAGAGGTAGATTTTTCTATGAAACCATTAGCTTCCAGATCTTTGATCTGTGCTTCCATATCATTATAATCTTGTGCTGGAATGGGAATCCATTTCCCAATCTTCATTTGCTTACCTTCAATGATTTTTATTTCCATTTCATTCATAGCTTTGGACCAAAACTGTTGGGGATTCTCCGAACAGATAGAGGACTTGATTCTTTCACCTATTTCTAAAATCTCGACAGGGATTATTTCAGGGCTCTGAGTCATGGCACTTGGAAACTATTCTGTAGCATAGATGAGCCTAGGTATTCTTAGCCTTTCATTCTCTATGGTGAACATTATAATTTTTGCAGTGGCACCATAGGGAGTATATCTGTCTATGAATGATCCTCCTAGAAGGATATCAATGGGCATCTTCTCTAAAGCAAAGAAATCACAATGGAAGATTTTATTTTGAATACGCAGGGGTTGCTGGTGTTTATACTCATTGCAGGTAAAACTATTCCCCTAAATATCTATGCTCTTATAAGCAAGATTCCCATCTAGTGTCTTCTAGTCACTAATGAGTTGAGGTTTAGCAAATGATAAAGAAGCTCCTGTGTCTACTTGTGCATCTAGAAGTCTGCCATTTATTTCTAAAGTGAAAACTGAGCAACTCTACATTTAATTAAATGGTTAAGGTAGGTAGGCTATGGTAATTCCAGAGAAGGAATGCTGGTACATACTAACTTTTGTCTTCCTAGGTCTTGTACGATGATATGCTCTATGTAGACTTCTTCTTCAGGTTCTGGTTCTGCTTCTTCTTCTTGTTGATTACTGCATTCACCAGGACAGTAATCTTGGTCAGAGTAAAAGATACTGCCGACTTCATCCTCTTCATAGCCATCGTTCCATCATGGGTCTGCTGCTAAAACAGGTTCTTCTGTAGGCATGATTTGTTCCCAAATGGGCTCTTTGTTGGTGAACTTGTTTCTTAGCCAGGAGTCGCTAGGCTTGAATTGACTTGGATAATGCAAAGAAGGATGCTGTGGTCTGTGCATTGTCGGTGGTTGTCTTGGCTATGAGGGCTGTCTCCCTCTGGATGATTCTCCTCTGGAAAATCCTCTTCCTCTGGGCTTTTCTGGTCTTTCAGAAACTTCTTGATGGTTTTGTGACCAGGGTCCATATGCTTCATATGATGGATTATGTCCTCATTGCCTGTATGGGCGTGATCCTCGCTGCATGTTCATCATGGGCTGTTCAAGATCGTCAGCAAGTGATTCTAGCTTGGCTGCATCTTATTCATCATCGAATACTTCATCTGGAAGGTCTTCAAGAGTTGGTTCATAAATATCTTCTTGGAGATAAAGATCTTCATCTGCATCAACAATATCCCACCACGCTGCTGCGTTGGAGGAAAAAATAGCTTTAACTGTGGGATTTTTGTAGGAACAGTTAGGAGCAATATGGCCAGGTTTGCGATAGATGTAGCAAATGGGTTTCTTGGAAGGAGGACGAGTAGTATGGCGTTTCTTGAGGAAACAGTAAGGAGGTGCATAAGAATGCTTTTTAGGGAAGGAGCGGCGCTTATAAGAAAGTTGACGGCGGTGCTGCTTCTGATGTCTACGGGGTTGCACATAGGGTCTACAGCCAAATGGGGCTGTCTTAGGGAAAATGGGAGCGATTTGAGAGGCTTGATGCTTGCTTAATTTCTGCATGGACTGTCTCAGAGACTAAAGTCATAATATTTTGTTGGGTAAAGTCTATGATATCAGAGAGAGCTAACTCTTCGATTGTAAGACCTTTGAGATTGATATAAGAGAGAACTCTATTGATCAAATTATACGGCATAGCATGCAAGAATTTTAACTTGACTTTTGTAGATGTGGAACAGCGGCTTTCATATGCAAGCTTCCTGAATTGTTTTGCAAAGGCCTCAAATTGCTTAAGACCACAAGGTCCATTTTTAGCAACCATTTTTTAGATTCGAGTGTGCAATTTCTGAAAGGCAGAGCAAACTCATCAATCAATAATCTAAATAATGCATTTAAAGAATCGGGTTGATTATGTACACGCTCGTACTGTTGAGCTTCGGGGATAGCATCCCACCATAGATTAGTAATTCCCAAAAAAAATTTGACTGTAAAGCAAGTGCTGCCTACTTGGTCAAGATGGGCCTGTATAGTAAGAACTCGCATGGTATTGCACCAGGCAGCGATTTCATCTAAAGAATTTAGCAGGTCATCAATATTGAGGTACCAAGGCTACAAATGAACATGGGTGCGTTGCATAAGTGAATGACTAGGTGACTTTTTGATGGTTTTGAAAGAAGGGCCAAAAGATACTGAACAAAGAGGTTTAGACGAAGATTCAGCTTTTTGGTCTTCTTTGGATAGCCAACTGAGACTATCATCTAAACTGTCTATCTTTGAATCTAAAGAATCTACCTTTTTCTGAATATTATTTACAGTATCCTTAATGGATAAGATATCTCTACACAGGTCATCAAAATTTTTAGAGAAATGAGCATTAAGTCTAGATACATAATTTCTCTGTCGAAACTCATTAGAGAGATTATCATATGCAGCTGAGAAATACTGCATCGTTCCTGCTTGTTGTCTATGGACACCCTTTGGCGGCGGCCATCTTCCACCTCTGTATAGAGTAACGATATCTTCTATGTAGAACTCAAGACTATCTTCTCTGTGAGGACTCATTAGTGTCTGGGGTAAATCATTACCGATAAAGATCTTCATCTGCATCAACAATATCCCACCACACTGCTGCGTTGGAGGAAAAAATAGCTTTAACTGTGGGATTTTTGCAGGAGCAGTTAGGAGCAATATGGCCAGGTTTGCGACAGATGTATCAAATGGGTTTCTTGGAAGGAGGACGAGTAGTATGGTGTTTCTTGAGGAAATGGTGAGGAGGTGCATAAGAATGCTTTTTAGGGAAGGAGCGGCGCTTATAAGAAAGTTGACGGCGGCGCTGGTTCTGATGTCTGCGGGGTTACACATAGGGTCTACAGCCAAATGGGCCTGTCTTAGGGAAAATGGGAGCGATTTGAGAGGCTGGATGCTTGCTTAATTTTTGCATGGACTTAGTCTCAGAGACTAAAGTCATAATATTTTGCTGGGTAAAGTCTATGATATCGGAGAGAGCTAACTCTTCGATTGTAAGACCTTTGAGATCGATATAATAGAGAACTCTATCGATCAAATTATATGGCATAGCATGCAGGAATTTTAACTTGACTTCTGTAGATGTGGAACAGCGGCTTTCATATGCAAGCTTCCTGAATTGTTTTGCAAAGGCCTCAAATTGCTTAAGATCACAAAGCTCCATTTTTAGCAACCATTTTTTAGATTGGAGTGTGCGATTTCCGATAGGTGGAGCAAACTCATCAATCAATAATCTAAATAATGCATTTAAAGAATCGGGTTGATTATGTACACGCTCATACTATTGAGCTTCGGGGATAGCATCCCACCATAGATTAGTAATTCCCTAGAAAAATTTGACTGCAAAGCAAGTGCTGCCTACTTGGTCAAGATGGGCCTGTATAGTAAGAACTCACATGGTATTGCACCAGGCGGTGATTTCATCTAAAGGATTTAGCAGGTCATCAATATTGAGGTACCAAGGCTGCAAATGAACATGGGTGCGTTGCATAAGGGAATGACTAGGTGACTTTTTGATGCTTTTGAAAGAAGGGCCAAAAGATACTGAACAAAGAGGTTTAGATGAAGATTCAGCCTTTTGGTCTTCTTTGGATAGCCAACTGAGACTATCATCTAAACTGTCTATCTTTGAATCTAAAGAATCTACCTTTTTCTGAATATTATTTACAGTATCCTTAATGGATAAGATATCTCTACACAGGTCATCAAAATTTTCAGAGAAATGAGCATTAAATCTAGATACATAATTTCTCTGTCGAAACTCATTAGAGGGATTATCATATGCAGCTGAGAAATACTGCATCATTCCTGCTGGTTGTTTGTGGACACCCTTTGGCGGTGGCCATCTTCCACCTCTGTATAGAGTAACGGTATCTTCTGTGTAGAACTCAAGACTATCTTCTCTGGGAAAACTCATTAGTGTCGGGGGTAAATCATTACCGGGATTTACCTCTTCATCCTCTATTAAAATATGTCCGGTCTTTACTGATCTATGGGATGAGGACGTAGATGGTCTTGAAGGAGAAAGACGGGAAGAATGCATGGATAAGGATCTAGGTAAAATATTTACAGATCTGCCGTCACTTTGATGGACAGTGGCTTGGCTTTTCATTCTGGGATAGACATGCTTAAGCCAATCAAGTTTCCATTCTGATGGAACTTTGACTATCTTGATATGTCCTTTTTGTAACTAAACTGTGCCGCTCAATCTTCTTGCATATGGTAGATTTTCTAAGATTTTGGGGTGGTTAGTATTGGTCATACTATATAACATAGAAATGTTTATAGATGCATATTGAAATTCTCTAAACATTTCAAGACCATACAAAGATGTAAATAAACCCCAATAGTCTAAAGATCCATGTTTAACTTCTTTACATCCTCTGTCGCAGACTGCAATAGAAAGGTTAAGACAAAACTCAAAGCAAATAGTATCATCATTAAGTCGACCAAGGCTGGACAATTGGCAGGAATGTTTAAAATTGACTTGGCGATGATCACACAAGGCTAAATATAATACTGGCTTGATATTACCAGGAATTAAAGGTCTGATATGTACTCTGATTAAACCGAAATGTACAAATTTTACATCTTCATGTGACCTGATATAGTTGATTTCTTTTTCAGGCAACAGGGAGAGTAAATTTATTTGGTAAGTCTTTTTAGGTTTATAACAGAGTGTTAGCTCTACAGACTTAATTCTAGGTTTAACAAATGATAGATAAGTAGATGTATATAAAAACTTAGACTTGACTAACTCAGACTTTTTATACACACTAGAAGCCTTAATAGCTGGTGGTTTGAACATACTGGTTTCTTGCTCAAGATTTTATTCAGTAATATCAATATCGGGGCAATCCAATAATTGATCTGGGACAAAAGGAGGTAACTCATACATGCCTTCAAATTCAGATTCATTAACAAGCTCTACGGTAGATGTGGATGGTGTTCTTCCAAATTCCATTGTGGGGATATTTGGGTTCTGGTGAGCGAGAAATTTCTGATCATGGAAAAGGAGATGCAGAGATAAAACGGCCTATGACAAATGGGTGAACGGCCTGTGACTTGATGCAATGACATCCCAAAGAAATTTACAAAGTAGAGAACTCAAAAGATCTGATCCATGAAATATAGAAATAAATCACAACTTACAGTAGTATTCTTGTAACTGATTCTAGATCTGTATGGCTCTGATACCAATCTTTTTCACGTCAATAGACGCCTCCTTGTCACATTCTCAATATATTAATTTAGTAAAAACCTGCGATAGTAGGCAGGGGCCGAATGGCTATGGCTTCACTATTTCACTCAAACTTATTACAAACTTATTAAAATATCCTTGTTTCAATTTCTGATTCACAGGATCCTTCGAAAAGGGCAAGTGAAGAGCATACTCTTTTACAAGGCTACTAGATTTTCACACTGAAATTTTTTTGATGATAATACAAAGGCGGAGTGGCTTATTTATAGCAATAGAGAGGTCCTGCCTACTCGCTGGCAAGGCAGTGTCTGTCTCTTCATGCTTTACAGCTCATAGCTACAGTGAGATACTATTAGACGCATTAGACCCACATGATGATGATGGTGATGAAGGAATCATGGGTTGTGGGCCCAACATGTCTTCCACTTTGTCGACTAAGTCATCTTCGGATATAGGCTAAAAAATGCACCTTATTTGGAATGTGCTTTGTAGGTACCAATGTCGGCAATTTCCTGTGTCACATGGCACTTGGCATGGAGTGCAATGGAAATGAGATTCCCACTCAAGCTGTTGGTGAATTATTGTGCGCACTATCGTATCTTAGTCATGATTTTGTTCTTCATGAATGCAGTGCGGGCCATGCCTTGCTATCCATCGGTACAGGTGTTCATTGTGTGCCGATCTGATCCAAATACGCCACGTCCAGAGTGGTCATTTCAACAACTCAATGAATTGGTTATAGAGAAATTCACTATTGAGTCGTTCTATGGTGATGACTCCAGAGTTCTGTCTACGGTTTGCTTGGATCGTCACTGCTGTAGACATTTGTAAATCTTGCGCTGCTGCATAGGAAATCCTTGTGAAACAAGGGTGCAAGCCTTCTCTAAGAATTTGTTCTTGAACCAAGACATTCAGAGACTCAAATGCTTGGTTTAGTACCCTGGTAAGATTGAATCCAGGTGCAGGCTGATGCATTAGAGTAGCTGGAGGATTCCTACTAAGCCAATCTGCAATTATATTATTTTTACCTATAATATGCTCTACTAAAAACTTAAACTGATTAAAAAATGCTTGCCATCGGACATATTTTCCGTGACAATCTTTTCGACCATGGTCCTTTTCTTGAAAGGTCAGAAATCTAGTGCAATTGGTTACAACAGTAAAATGTGGCAATTGCAGAAGTTTAAGCATAAACTTTTCTAAGCATTTTTTAACAGCATAGATCTCTTTATCAGAGGAGATCCATTTCAGCACATCTGAGCTAAAAACTCCACTAGAAAATTCACACACATATTCAATATTATTTACAAGGCAAACAAGTACTCCTCCCCATGAGAGGTCTGAGGCATCGGTATAGACTTTCATATCTTGGGACTTTGGGATGTGCAGTTCTGGCAAGGCAGCAACTTTGGATTTGATCTTTTGAACTACCTCTATATGTTGTTTTTCCCAACAGAATGCTTTGTTCTTCTGGAGAAGTTCTTGTAGTAGAAATCTGTCTTCACCAGCGTTAGGATAAAAACTATTTAAATAATTACATAATCCCAAAAATGCTTGCAACTTTGGTTTATCAAGTTGCTCAGGGAAACCGATAACCTTTTCTTTGATGTGAGGCTGGATTTGCAGTTTGGAATCTCGGATCACCATTCCAAGGAAATTACATTCAGTTGTACATAACTAAATTTTTGTCTCTGAGAGAATTATTCCTGCATCTGAAGCCAGCTGAAAGAATGTGGAGAGATGAGTAGCATGCTCATCCAAAGAATTACTAAATATAAGAATGTCATCTATATATACACACAAAAATTGAGAAGTGCCGCCAAAAATTTTATCCATGTGCGCCTGGTAATATGCTGGCGCATTCATTAAGCCGAAAGGCATGACAGTCCATTGAAAGTGGCCGAAAGGGAAACTAAAAGCTGTCTTGGCTCTATCTTCCTCTTTGACTCTTATCTGATAAAAACCCGATTTGCAGTCAAACTATGAGAAATATTTACATGCTACAACCTTTTCTAACAAGTAGCTTTTCTCAGGTATAGGATATGGATATGGTTCTATAATGGCATTTAATGGTCGATAGTTAATGACCATTCTTTTCTTACCCCATTTCTGTTTTGAGTGCTTGTTAACCATAAAGGCGTAACAGTAATAAGGAGAGGTAGATTTTTCTATGAAACCATTAGCTTCTAGATCTTTGATCTGTGCTTCCATATCATTATAATCCTGTGCTGGAATGGGAATCCGTTTCCCAATCTTCATTTGCTTGCCTTCAATGATTTTTATTTCCATTTCGGGCATTGCTTTGGACCAAAACTGTTGGGGATTCTCCAAACAGATAGAGGACTTGATCCTTTCACCTATTTCTAAAATCTCAGCAGGGATTATTCCAGGGCTCTCAGTCATGGCACTTGGAGACTATTCTGTAGCATAGATGAGCCTGGGTATTCTTAGCCTTCCATTCTCTATGGTGAACATTATACTTTTTGCAGTGGCACCATAGGGAGTATATCTGTCTATGAATGATCCTCCTAGAAGGATATCAATGAGCATTTTCTCTAAAGCAAAGAAATCACAATGGAAGATTTTATTCTGAATATGCAGGGGTTGCTGGTGTTTATACTTATTGCAGGTAAAACTATTCCCCTGAATATCTATGCTCTTATAAGCAAGATTCTCATCTAGTGTCTTCCAGTCACTAATGAGTTGAGGTTTAGCAAAGGATAAAGAAGCTCCTGTGTCTACTTGTGCATCTACAAGTCTGCCATTTATTTCTAAAGTGAAAAACTGAGCAAATCTACCATTAATTAAATGGTTAAGGTAGGCAGGCTGTGGTAATTCTAGAGAAGGAATGCTGGTACATACCAACTTTTGTCTGCTTGGGTCTTGTACGATGATAGGCTCTGTGTAGACTTCTTCTTCAGGTTCTGGTTCTACTTCTTCTTCTTGTTGTTGATTACTGCATTCACCAAGATAGTAATCTTGGTCGGAGTAAAAGATACTGCCGACTTCATCCTCTTCATAGCCATCATCCCATCGTGGGTCTGCTACTAAAACAGGTTCTTCTGCAGGCATGATTTGTTCCCAAATGGGCTCTCTGATTTCTCTAGGCGGCTCTCTGTTGGTGAACTTGTTTTTTAGCCAGGAGTCGCTAGGCTTGAATTGACTTGGATAATGCACAGGAGGATGCTGTGGTCTGTGCATCGTCAGTGGTTGTCTTGGCTGTGAGGGTTGTCTCCCTCTGGATGATTCTCCTCTAGAAAATCCTCTTCTTCTGGGCTTTTCTGGTCTTTCAAAAACTTCCTGATGGTTTCATGACCAAGGTCCATATGCTTCATATGAAGGATTATGTCCTCGTGGCCTGTATGGGTGTGATCCTCGCTGCATGTTCGTCATGGCCTGTTCGAGATCATCAGCAAGTGATTCTAGCTCGGCTGCATCTTGTTCATCATCGGATACTTCATCTGGAAGGTCTTCAAGAGTTGGTTCATAAATATCTTCTTGGAGATCTTTTTCACGTCAGTAGACGCCTCCTTGTCACATTCTCAATAGCTTAATTTAGCAGAAACCTGCGATAGTGGGCAGGGGCCGAATGGCTACGGCTTCACTATTTCACTCAAACTTTTTACAAACTTATTACAATATCCTTGTTTCAATTTCTGATTCACAGGATCCTTCGAAAAGGGCAAGTGAAGAGCATACTCTTTTACAAGGATACTAGATTTTCACACTAAAATTTTTTTGATGAAAATACAAAGGCGAAGTGGCTTATTTATAGCAATAGAGAGGTCCTGCCTGCTCGCTGGCAAGGTGGTGTCTGTCTCTTCATGCTTTATAGCTCATAGCTACAGTGAGATACTATTAGATGCATTAGACCCACATGATGATGATGGTGATGAAGGAATCATGGGTTGTGGGCCCAACATGTCTTCCGCTTTCTCGACTAAGTCATCTTTGGATATAGGCTGAAAAAGGCACCTTATTTGGAATGTGCTTTGTAGGTACCAATGTCGGCAATTTCCTGTGTCACATGGCATTTGGCGCGGAGTGCAATGGAAATGATATTACCACTCAAGCTGTCGGTGAATTATTGTGTGCACTACCGTATCTTGGTCATGATTTTGTTCTTCATGAATGCGGTGCGGGCCATGCCTTGCTATCCATCGATACAGGTGTTCATTGTGTGCCGATCTGATCCAAATACGCCACGTCCAGAGTGGTCGTTTCAACAACTCAGTGAATTGGTTATAGAGAAATTCACTATTGAGTCATTCTATGGTGACGACTCTAGAGTTCTGTCTGCGGTTTGCTTGGATCGTAACTGCTGCAGACATTTGTAGATCTTGCGCTGCTGCATAGGAAATCCTTGTGAAACGAGGGTGCAAGCCTTCTCTAAGAATTTGTTCTTGAACCAAGACATTCAGAGAATCAAATGCTTGGTTTAGTATCCTGGTAAGATTGAATCCAGGTGCAGGCTGATGCATTAAAGTAGCTGGAGGATTCCTACTGAGCCAATCTACAATTATATTATTTTTACCTATAATATGCTCTACTGAAAACTTAAACTGATTAAAAAATGCTTTCCATCCGACATATTTTCCGTGACCATCTTTCTGACCATGGTCCTTTTCTCGAAAGGTCAGAAATCTAGTGCAATTGGTTACAACAGTAAAATGTGGCAAGTGCATAAGTTTAAGCATAAACTTTTCTAAGCATTTTTTAACAGCATAGATCTCTTTATCAGAGGAGATCCATTTCAGCACATCTGAGCTAAAAACTCCACTAGCAAATTCACACACATATTCAATATTATTTACAAGGCAAACAAGTACTCCTCCCCATGAGAGGTCTGAGGCATCGGTATAGACTTTCATATCTTGGGACTTTGGGATGTGCAGTACTGGCAAGGCAGCAACTTTGGCTTTGATCTTCTGAACTACCTCTGTATGTTGTTTTTCCCAACGAAATGCTTTCTTCTTCTGGAGAAGTTCTTATAGCAGAAATCTGTCTTCACCAGCATTAGGATAAAAACTATTTAAATAATTCAATAATCTCAAAAATGCTTGCAACTTTGGTTTATCAAGTTGCTCAGGGAAACTGATAACCTTTTCTTTGATGTGAGGCTGGATTTGCAGTTTGGAATCTCGGATCACCATTCCGAGAAAATTACATTCAGTTGTACATAACTAAATTTTTGTCTCTGAGAGAACTATTCCTGCATCTGAAGCCAGCTGAAAGAATGTGGAGAGATGAGTAGCATGCTCATCCAAAGAATTACTGAATATAAGAATGTCATCTATATATACACACAAAAATTGAGAAGTGCCGCCAAAATTTTTATCCATGTGCGCCTGGTAATATGCTGGCGCATTCATTAAGCCGAAAGGCATGACAGTCCATTGAAAGTGGCCGAAAGGGCAACTCAAAGCTGTCTTGGCTCTATCTTCCTCTTTGACTCTTATCTGATAAAAACCCGATTTGCAGTCAAACTGTGAGAAATATTTACATGCTACAACCTTTTCTACCAAATAGCTTTTATCAGGTATAGGATATGGATATGGTTTTGTAATGGCATTTAATGTTTGATAGTTAATGACCATTCTTTTCTTACCCTTTTTCTGTTCTGAGTGCTTGTTAACCATAAAGGCGTAACAGCAATAAGGAGAGGTAGATTTTTCTATGAAACCATTTGCTTCCAGATCTTTGATCTGTGCTTCCATATCATTATAATCCTGTGCTGGAATGGGAATCCGTTTCCCAATCTTCATTTGCTTGCCTTCAATGATTTTTATTTCCATTTCGGGCATAGCTTTGGACCATGGTCGGAAAGATGGTCACGGAAAATATGTCCGATGGCAAGCATTTTTTAATTAGTTTAAGTTTTCAGTAGAGCATATTATAGGTAAAAATAATATAATTGCAGATTGGCTCAGTAGGAATCCTCCAGTTACTCTAATGCATCAGCCTGCACCTGGATTCAATCTTACAGTAGTAATCTTACAGTAGGCTTTTCTAGTCTTTCAAAAACTTCCTGATGGTTTTGTGACCAGGGTCCATATGCTTCATATGATGGACTATGTCCTTGTGGCCTGTATGGGCGTGATCCTCGCTGCATGTTCGTCATGGGCTGTTTGAGATCGTCAGCAAGTGATTCTAGCTCGGCTGCATCTTGTTCATCATCGGATACTTCATCTGGAAGGTCTTCAAGAGTTGGTTCATAAATATCTTCTTGGAGATAAAGATCTTCATTTGCATCAACAATATCCCACCACACTGCTGTGTTGGAGGAAAAAATAGCTTTAACTGCGGGATTTTTGCAGGAGCAGTTAGGAGCAATATGGCCAGGTTTACGACAGATGTAGCAAATGGGTTTCTTGGAAGGAGGACGAGCAGTATGGCATTTCTTGAGGAAACGGTGAGGAGGTGCATAAGAATGCTTTTTAGGGAAGGATCGGCGCTTATAAGAAAGTTGACGGCGGCACTGCTTCTGATGTCTGCGGGGTTGCACATAGGGTCTACAGCCAAATGGGGCTGTCTCAAGGAAAATGGGAGCGATTTGAGAGGCTTGATGCTTGCTTAATTTCTGGATGGACTTAGTCTCAGAGACTAAAGTCATAATATTTTGCTGGGTAAAGTCTATGATATCGGAGAGAGCTAACTCTTCGATTGTAAGACCTTTGAGATCGATATAAGAGAGAACTCTATCGATCAAATTATACGGCATAGCATGCAGGAATTTTAACTTGACTTCAGTAGATGTGGAACAGCAGATTTCATATGCAAGCTTTCTGAATTGTTTTGCAAAGGCCTCAAATTGCTTAAGATCACAAAGCTCCATTTTTAGCAACCATTTTTTAGATTCGGGTGTGCGATTTCCGACAGGTGGAGCAAACTCATCAATCAATAATCTAAATAATGCATTTAAAGAATTGGGTTGATTATGTACACGCTCGTACTGTTGAGCTTCGGGGATAGCATCCCACCATAGATTAGTAATTCCCCAAAAAAATTTGACTACAAAGCAAGTGCTGCCTACTTGGTCAAGATGGGCCTGTATAGTAAGAACTCGCATGGTATTGCACCAGGCGGCAATTTCATCTAAAGGATTTAGCAGGTCATCAATATTGAGGTACCAAGGCTGCAAATGAACATGGGTGCGTTGCATAAGGGAATGACTAGGTGACTTTTTGATGGTTTTGAAAGAAGGGCCAAAAGATACTGAACAAAGAGGTTTAGACGAAGATTCGGCCTTTTGGTCTTCTTTGGATAGCCAACTGAGACTATCATCTAAACTATCTATCTTTGAATCTAAAGAATCTACCTTTTTCTAAATATTATTTACAGTATCCTTAATGGATAAGATATCTCTACACAGGTCATCAAAATTTTCAGAGAAATGAGCATTAAATCTAGATACATAATTTCTCTGTCGAAACTCATTAGAGGGATTATCATATGCAGCTGAGAAATACTGCATCGTTCCTGTTGGTTGTCTGTGGACACCCTTTGGCAGCGGCCATCTTCCACCTCTGTATAGAGTAACGGTATCTTCTGTGTAGAACTCGAGACTATCTTCTCTGGGAAGACTCATTAGTGTCGGGGGTAAATCATTACCGGGATTTACCTCTTCATCCTCTATTAAAATATGTCCGGTCTTTACTGATCTACAGGATGAGGACGTAGATGGTCTGGAAGGAGAAAGATGGGAAGAATGCATGGATAAGGATCTAGGTAAAATATTTACAGATCTGCCATCACTTTGATGGATAGTGGCTTGGATTTTCATTCTGGGAGAGACATGCTTAAGCCAATCAAGTTTCCATTCTGATGGAACTTCGACTGTCTCGATATGTCCCTTTTGTAACTGAACTGTGCCACTCAATCTTCTTGCATATGGCAGATTTTCTAAGATTTTGGGGTGGTTAGTATTGGTCATACTATATAACACAAAAATGTTTATAGATGCATACTGGAATTCTCCAAACATTTCAAGACCATACAAAGATGTAAATAAACCCCAACAGTCTAAAGATCCATGTTTAACTTCTTTACATCCTCTGTCACGGACTGCAATAGAAAGGTTAGGACAAAACTCAAAGCAAATAGTATCATCATTAAGTCGACCAAGGCTGGACAATTGGTAGGAATGTTTAAAACTGACTTGGCGATGATCACATAAGGCTAAATATAATACTGGCTTGATTTTACTAGGAATTAAAGGTCTGATATGTACTCTGATTAAACCGAAATGTACAAATTTTACATCTTTATGTGACCTGATATAGTTGATTTCTTTTTCAGGCAACAGGGAGAGTAAATTTGTTTGGTAAGTCTTTTTAGGTTTATAACAAAGTGTTAGCTCTATAGACTTAATTCTGGGTTTAACAAATGATAGATAAGTAGATGTATATAAAAACTTAGACTTGACTAACTCAGACTTTTTATACACACTAGAAGCCTTAATAGCTGGTGGCTTGAACATACTGGTTTCTTGCTCAAGATTTTCTTGAATAATATCAATATCGGGGCAATCCGATAATTGATTTGGGACAAAAGGAGGTAACTCATACATGCCTTCAAATTCAGATTCATTAACAAGCTCTACGGTAGATGTGGATGGTGTTCTTCCAAATTCCATTGTGGGGAGATTTGGGTTCTGGTGAGCGATAAATTTCTGGTCATGGAAAAGGAGATGCAGAGATAAAATGGCCTATGACAAATGGGTGAACAGCCTGTGACTCGATGCAATGACTTCCCAAAGAAATTTGCAAACCAGAGATCTCAAAAGATCTGATCCACGAAATATGGAAATAAATCACAACTTACAGTAGTATTCTTGTAACTGATTCTAGATCTGTATGGCTCTGATACCAATCTTTTTCACGTCAATAGACGCCTCCTTGTCACATTCTCAATATATTAATTTAGCAGAAACCTATGATGGTAGGCAGGGGCCGAATGGCTATGGCTTCACTATTTCACTCAAACTTATTACAAACTTATTACAATATCCTTGTTTCAATTTCTGATTCACAGGATCCTTCGAAAAGGGCAAGTGAAGAGCATACTCTTTTACAAGGATACTATATTTTCACACTAAATTTTTTTTGATGATAATACAAAGGTGGAGTGGCTTATTTATAGCAATAGAGAGGTCCTGCTTGCTCGCTGGCAAGGCGGTGTCTGTCTCTTCATGCTTTACAGCTCATAGCTACAGTGAGATACTATTAGATGCATTAGACCCACATGATGATGATGGTGATGAAGGAATCATGGGTTGTGGGCCTAACATGTCTTCCACTTCGTCGACTAAGTCATCTTTGGATATAGGCTGAAAAAGGCACCTTATTTTGAATGTGCTTTGTAGGTACCAATGTCGGCAATTTCCTGTGTCACATGGCATTTGGCACGGAGTGCAATGAAAATGAGATTCCCACTCAAGCTGTCGGTGAATTATTGTGTGCACTACCGTATCTTGGTCATGATTTTGTTCTTCATGAATGCGGTGCGGGCCATGCCTTGCTATCCATTGGTACAGGTGTTCATTGTGTGCCGATCTGATTCGAATACGCCACGTCTAGAGTGGTCATTTCAACAACTCAATGAATTGGTTATAGAGAAATTCACTATTGAGTCATTTTATGGTGATGACTCCAGAGTTCTGTCTGCGGTTTGCTTGGATCGTCACTGCTGCAGACATTTATAGATCTTGCGCTGCTGCATAGGAAATCCTTGTGAAACAAGGGTGCAAGCCTTCTCTAAGAATTTGTTCTTGAACCAAGACATTCAGAGACTCAAATGCTTGGTTTAGTATCCTGGTAAGATTGAATCCAGGTGCAGGATGATGCATTAGAGTAGCTGGAGGATTCCTACTGAGCCAATCTGCAATTATATTATTTTTACCTATAATATGCTATACTGAAAACTTAAATTGATTAAAAAATGCTTGCCATCAGACATATTTTCCGCGACCATCTTTCTGACCATGGTCTTTTTCTCAAAAGGTCATAAATCTAGTGCAATCAGTTACAACAGTAAAATGTGGCAAGTGCAGAAGTTTAAGCATAAACTTTTCTAAGCATTTTTTAACAGCATAGATCTCTTTATCAAAGGAGATCCATTTCAACACATCTGAGCTAAAAACTCCACTAGCAAATTCACACACATATTCAATATTATTTACAAGGCAAACAAGTACTCCTCCCCATGAGAGGTCTGAGCCATTGGTATAGACTTTCATATCTTGGGACTTTGGGATGTGCAGTTCTGGCAAGGCAACAACTTTGGCTTTGATCTTCTGAACTGCCTCTGTATGTTATTTTTCCCAACGAAATGCTTTCTTCTTCTGGAGAAGTTCTTGTAGCAGAAATCTGTCTTCACCAGCATTAGGATAAAAACTATTTAAATAATTCAATAATCTCAAAATGCTTGCAACTTTGGTTTATCAAGTTGCTCAGGGAAACCGATAACCTTTTCTTTGATGTGAGGCTGGATTTGTAGTTTGGAATCTCAGATCACCATTTCGAGGAAATTACATTCCGTTGTACATAACTAAATTTTTGTCTCTGAGAGAACTATTCCTGCATCTGAAGCCAGCTGAAAGAATGTGGAGAGATGAGTAGCATGCTCATCCAAAGAATTACTAAATATAAGAATGTCATCTATATATACACACAAAAATTGAGAAGTGCCGCCAAAAATTTTATCCATGTGCGCCTGGTAATATGCTGGCGCATTCATTAAGCCGAAAGGCATGACAGCCCATTGAAAGTGGCCGAAAGGGCAACTGAAAGCTATCTTGGCTCTATCTTCCTCTTTGACTCTTATCTGATAAAAACCTGATTTGCAGTCAAACTGTGAGAAATATTTACATGCTACAACCTTTTCTAACAAATAGCTTTTATCAGGTATAGGATATGGATATGGTTTTGTAATGGCATTTAATGTTCGATAGTTAATGACCATTCTTTTCTTACCCCTTTTTTGTTCTGAGTGCTTGTTAACCATAAAGGCGTAACAGCAATAAGAAGAGGTAGATTTTTCTATGAAACCATTTGCTTCCAGATCTTTGATCTGTGCTTCCATATCATTATAATCCTGTGCTGGAATGGGAATCCGTTTCCCAATCTTCATTTGCTTGCCTTCAATGATTTTTATTTCCATTTCGGGCATAGCTTTGGACCAAAACTATTGGGGATTCTCCAAACAGATAGAGGACTTGATCCTTTCACCTATTTCTAAAATCTCAGTAGGGATTATTTCAGGGCTCTGAGTCATGGCACTTGGAAACTGTTCTGTAGCATAGATGAGCCTAGGTATTCTTAGCCTTTCATTCTCTATGGTGAACATTATACTTTTTGCAGTGGCACCATAGGGAGTATATCTATCTATGAATGATCCTCTTAGAAGGATATCAATGGGCATCTTCTCTAAAGCAAAGAAATCACAATGGAAGATTTTATTCTAAATCCATAGGGGTTGCTGGTGTTTATACTTATTGCATGTAAAACTATTCCCCTGAATATCTATGCTCTTATAATCAAGATTCTCATCTAGTGTCTTCAAGTCACTAATGAGTTGAGGTTTAGCAAAGGAAAAAGAAGCTCCTATGTCTACTTGTGCATCTACAAGTCTGCCATTTATTTCTAAAGTGAAAAACTGAGCAAATCTACCATTAATTAAATGGTTAAGGTAGGCAGGCTATGGTAATACCAGAGAAGGAATGCTGGTACATACCAACTTTTGTCTCCCTGGGTCTTGTACGATGATAGGCTCTGTGTAGACTTCTTCTTCAGGTTCTACTTCTGCTTCTTCTTCTTCTTGTGGATTACTGCATTCACCAGGATAGTAATCTTGGTCAGAGTAAAGGATACTGCTGACTTCATCTTCTTCATAGCCATCGTCCCATCGTGGGTCTGCTGCTAAAACAGGTTCTTCTGCAGGCATGATTTGTTCCCAAATGGGCTCTCTGATTTCTTTAGGTGGCTCTCTATTGGTGAACTTGTTTTTTAGCCAGGAGTCACTAGGCTTGAATTGACTTGGATAATGCACAGGAGGATGTTGTGGTCTGTGCATCGTCGGTGGTTGTCTTAGCTGTGAGGGTTGTCTCCCTCTGGATGATTCTCCTCTGGAAAATCCTCTTCCTCTGGGATTTTTTGGTATTTTAGAAACTTCCTGAAGGTTTCGTGACCAGGGTCCATATGCTTCATATGATGGATTATGTCCTCGTGGCCTGTATGGGCGTGATCCTCACTGCATGTTCATCATGGGCTGTTCGAGATCGTCAGCAAGTGATTCTAGCTCGGCTGCATCTTGTTCATCATCGGATACTTCATCTGGAAAGTCTTCAAGAGTTGGTTCATAAATATCTTCTTGGAGATAAAGATCTTCATCTGCATCAACAATATCCCAATCTTTTTCACGTCAGTAGATGCCTCCTTGTCACGTTCTCAATAGCTTAATTTAGCAGAAACTTGCGATAGTAGGCAGGGGCTGAATGGCTATGGCTTCACTATTTCACTCAAACTTATTACAAACTTATTACAATATCCTTGTTTCAATTTCTGATTCACAGGATCCTTCGAAAAGGGCAAGTGAAGAGCATACTCTTTTATAACGCTACTAGATTTTCACACTGAATTTCTTTTGATGAAAATACAAAGGCGAAGTGGCTTATTTATAGCAATAGAGAGGTCCTGCCTGCTCGCTGGCAAGGCGGTGTCTGTCTCTTCATGCTTTACAGCTCATAGCTACAGTGAGATACTATTAGACGCATTAGACCCACATGATGATGATGGTGATGAAGGAATCATGGGTTGTGGGCCCAACATGTCTTCCACTTCCTCGACTAAGTCATCTTCGGATATAGGCTGAAAAAGGCACCTTATTTGGAATGTGCTTTGTAGGTACCAATGTCGGCAATTTCATATGTCACATGGCATTTGGCACGGAGTGCAATGGAAATCAGATTCCCACTCAAGCTGTCAGTGAATTATTGTGCGCACTACCGTATCTTGGTCATGATTTTATTCTTCATGAATGCAGTGTGGGCCATGCCTTGCTATCCATCAATACAGGTGTTCATTGTGTGCCGATCTGATCTGAATACACCACGTCCAGAGTGGTCATTTCAACAACTCAGTGAATTGGTTATAGAGAAATTCACTATTGAGTCATTCTATGGTGATGACTCCAGAGTTCTGTCTGCGGTTTGCTTAGATCGTCACTACTACAGACATTTGTAGATATTGCGCTGTTGCATAGGAAATCCTTATGAAACGAGGGTGCAAGCCTTCTCTAAGAATTTGTTCTTGAACCAAGACATTCAGAGACTCAAATTCTTGGTTTAGTATCCTGGTAAGATTGAATCCAGGTGCAGGCTGATGCATTAGAGTAGCTGGAGGATTCCTACTGAGCCAATCTGCAATTATATTATTTTTACCTATAATATGCTATACTGAAAACTTAAATTGATTAAAAAATGCTTGCCATCGGACATATTTTCCGCGACCATCTTTCTGACCATGGTCTTTTTCTCAAAAGGTCATAAATCTAGTGCAATCGGTTACAACAGTAAAATGTGGCAAGTGCAGAAGTTTAAGCATAAACTTTTCTAAGCATTTTTTAACAGCATAGATCTCTTTATCAAAGGAGATCCATTTCAACACATCTGAGCTAAAAACTCCACTAGCAAATTCACACACATATTCAATATTATTTACAAGGCAAACAAGTACTCCTCCCCATGAGAGGTCTGAGACATTGGTATAGACTTTCATATCTTGGGACTTTGGGATGTGCAGTTCTGGCAAGGCAACAACTTTGGCTTTGATCTTCTGAACTGCCTCTGTATGTTATTTTTCCCAACGGAATGCTTTTTTCTTCTGGAGAAGTTCTTGTAGCAGAAATTTGTCTTCACCAGCATTAGGATAAAAACTATTTAAATAATTCAATAATCCCAAAAATGCTTGCAACTTTGGATTATCAAGTTGCTCAGGGAAACCGATAACCTTTTCTTTGATGTGAGGATGGATTTGCAGTTTGGAATCTCGGATCACCATTCCAAGGAAATTACATTCAGTTGTACATAACTGAATTTTTGTCTCTGAGAGAACTATTCCTGCATCTGAAGCCAGCTGAAAGAATGTGGAGAGATGAGTAGCATGCTCATCCAAAGAATTACTAAATATAAGAATGTCATCTATATATACACACAAAAATTGAGAAGTGCCGCCAAAATTTTTATCCATGTGCGCTTGGTAATATGCTGGTGCATTCATTAAGCCGAAAGGCATGATAGTCCATTGAAAGTGGCCGAAAGGGCAACTGAAAGCTGTCTTGGCTCTATCTTCCTCTTTGACTATTATCTGATAAAAACCCGATTTGCAGTCAAACTATGAGAAATATTTACATGCTGCAACCTTTTCTAACAAATAGCTTTTATCAGGTATAGGATATGGATATGGTTCTGTAATGGCATTTAATGGTCGATACTTAATGACCATTCTTTTCTTACCCATTTTCTATTCTGAGTGCTTGTTAACCATAAAGGCGTAACAACAATAAGGAGAGGTAGGATTTTCTATGAAACCATTAGCTTCCAGATCTTTGATCTGTGCTTCCATATCATTATAATCCTGTGCTGGAATGGGAATCCATTTCCCAATCTTCATTTGCTTGCCTTCAATGATTTTTATTTCCATTTCGGGCATAGCTTTGGACCAAAACTGTTGGGGATTCTCCGAACAGATAGAGGACTTGATCCTTTCACCTATTTCTAAAATCTCAGCAGGGATTATTTCAGGGCTCTGAGTCATGGCACTTGGAAACTGTTATGTAGCATAGATGAGCCTGGGTATTCTTAGCCTTTCATTCTCTATGGTGAACATTATACTTTTCATAACTTGATGAACACTATTTTCATAAAATTGCTTTTAGAACACATGAGGGCCATTATGAGTTTTTGGTAATGCCCTTTGGTCTTACAAATGCACCATCTACTTTTCATAACTTGATGAACACTATTCTTAGGCCTTTTTTAATTATAGGAATAGGTACATCTATCTTAAGAGTTCCTCCATCTCATAATCCTTATCTTTGAATGATTATTCTAGGACCTATATTTTCTACTTCACATTTTATCATTTCTATCCCCACTTGAGATTGTTATATCATAACTCAGTGTTCAAAGATTACCATATTCTTGTTTGATTTTTGTGGTCTTCACTTATCTTACATATGACATTTTACATTCTTACATTTTTTATTTATGTATGAATTCTTCATGTTTATCTTACAACAAAATCCTTCCATTATAGGAATAGGTACATCTATCTTAGGAGTTCCTCCATCTCATAATCCTTATCTTTGAATGATTATTCTAGGACCTATATTTTCTACTTCACATTTTATCATTTCTATCCCCACTTGAGATTGTTATATCATAACTCAGTGTTCAAGAGTTGGTTCATAAATATCTTCTTGGAGATAAAGATCTTCATCCGCATCAACAATATCCCAATCTTTTTCACGTCAGTAGACGCCTCCTTGTCACGTTCTCAATAGCTTAATTTAGCAGAAACCTGCGATAGTAGGCAGGGGCTGAATGGCTATGGCTTCACTATTTTACTCAAACTTATTACAAACTTATTACAATATCCTTGTTTCAATTTGTAATTCAAAGGATCCTTCGATAAGGGCAAGTGAAGAGCATACTCTTTTACAAGGCTACTAGATTTTCACACTGAAATTTTTTTGATGAAAATACAAAGGCGGAGTGGCTTATTTATAGCAATAGAGAGGTCCTGCCTGCTCACTGGCAAGGCGGTGTCTGTCTCTTCATGCTTTACAGCTCATAGCTACAGTGAGATACTATTAGACGCATTAGACCCACATGATGATGATGGTGTTGAAGGAATCATGGGTTGTGGGCCCAACATGTCTTCCACTTCGTCGACTAAGTCATCTTCGGATATAGGCTGAAAAAGGCACCTTATTTGGAATGTGCTTTGTAGGTACCAATGTCGGCAATTTCCTATGTCACATGGCATTTGGCACAGAGTGCAATGGAAATGAGATTCCCACTCAAGCTGTCAGCGAATTATTGTGCGCACTACCGTATCTTGGTCATGATTTTGTTCTTCATGAATGCTGTGCGGGCCATGCCTTGCTATCCATCGATACAAGTGTTCATTATGTGCCGATTTGATCCGAATACGCCACGTCCAGAGTGGTCATTTCAACAACTCAGTGAATTGGTTATAGAGAAATTCACTATTGAGTCATTCTATGGTGATGACTCCAGAGTTCTCTCTGCGGTTTGCTTGGATCGTCACTGCTGCAGACATTTGTAGATCTTGCACTGCTACATAGGAAATCCTTGTGAAACGAGGGTGCAAGCCTTCTTTAAGAATTTGTTCTTGAACCAAGACATTCAGAGACTCAAATTCTTGGTTTAGTATCCTGGTAAGATTGAATCCAGGTGCAGGCTGATGCATTAGAGTAGCTGGAGGATTCCTACCGAGCCAATCTACAATTATACTATTTTTACCTATAATATGCTATACTGAAAACTTAAATTGATTAAAAAATGCTTGCCATCGGACATATTTTCTGCGACCATCTTTCCGACCATGGTCCTTTTATCGAAAGGTCATAAATCTAGTGCAATCGATTACAACAGTAAAATGTGGCAAGTGCAAAAGTTTAAGCATAAACTTTTCTAAGCATTTTTTAATAGCATAGATCTCTTTATCAAAGGAGATCCATTTCAACACATCTGAGCTAAAAACTCCACTAGAAAATTCACACACATATTCAATATTATTTACAAGGCAAACAAGTGCTCCTCCCCATGAGAGGTCTGAGGCATCGGTATAGACTTTCATATCTTGGGACTTTGGGATGTGCAGTTCTGGCAAGGCAACAACTTTGGCTTTGATCTTCTGAACTGCCTCTGTATGTTATTTTTCCCAACAGAATGCTTTCTTCTTCTGGAGACGTTCTTGTAGCAAAAATCTGTCTTCACCAGCGTTAGGATAAAAACTATTTAAATAATTCAATAATCCCAAAAATGCTTGCAACTTTGGATTATCAAGTTGCTCAGGGAAACTGATAACCTTTTCTTTAATGTGAGGCTGGATTTGCAGTTTGGAATCTCGGATCACCATTCCGAGGAAATTACATTCAGTTGTACATAACTGAATTTTTGTCTCTGAGAGAACTATTCCTGCATCTGAAGCCAGCTGAAAGAATGTGGAGAGATGAGTAGCATGCTCATCCAAAGAATTACTGAATATAAGAATGTCATCTATATATACACACAAAAATTGAGAAGTGCCACCAAAATTTTTATCCATGTGCGCTTGGTAATATGCTGGCGCATTCATTAAGCCAAAAGGCATGACAGTCCATTGAAAGTGGCCGAAAGGGCAACTGAAAGCTGTCTTGGCTCTATCTTCCTCTTTGACTCTTATCTGATAAAAACCCGATTTGCAGTCAAACTGTGAGAAATATTTACATGCTGCAACCTTTTTTAACAAATAGCTTTTATCAGGTATAGGATATGGATATGGTTCTGTAATGGCATTTAATGGTCGATAATTAATGACCATTCTTTTCTTACCCCTTTTCTGTTCTGAGTGCTTGTTAACCATAAAGGCGTAACAGCAATAAGGAGAGGTAGATTTTTCTATGAAACCATTAGCTTCCAGATCTTTGATCTGTGCTTCCATATCATTATAATCCTGTGCTGGAATGAGAATCCATTTCCCAATCTTCATTTGCTTGCCTTCAATGATTTTTATTTCCATTTCGGGCATAGCTTTGGACCAAAACTGTTGGGGATTCTCTGAACAGATAGAGGACTTGATCCTTTCACCTATTTCTAAAATCTCAGCAGGGATTATTTCAGGGCTCTGAGTCATGGCAGTTGGAAACTGTTATATAGCATAGATGAGCCTGGGTATTCTTAGCCTTTTATTCTCTATGGTGAACATTATACTTTTTGCAGTGGCACCATAGGGAGTATATCTATCTATGAATGATCCTCTTATAAGGATATCAATGGGCATCTTCTCTAAAGCAAAGAAATCACAATGGAAGATTTTATTCTAAATACGTAGGGGTTGCTGGTGTTTATACTTATTGCAGGTAAAACTATTCTCCTGAATATCTATGCTCTTATAAGCAAGATTCTCATCTAGTGTCTTCCAGTCACTAATGAGTTGAGGTTTAGCAAAGGATAAAGAAGCTCCTGTGTCTACTTATGCATCTACAAGTCTGCCATTTATTTCTAAAGTGAAAAACTGAGCAAATCTACCATTAATTAAATGGTTAAGGTAGGCAGGCTGTGGTAATTCCAGAGAAGGAATGCTGGTACATACCAACTTTTGTCTCCCTGGGTCTTGTACGATGATAGGCTCTGTGTAGACTTCTTCTTCAGGTTCTGGTTCTGCTTCTTCTTCTTCTTGTGGATTACTGCATTCACCAGGACAGTAATCTTGGTCAGAGTAAAAGATACTGCTGACTTCATCCTCTTCATAGCCATCATCCCATCGTGGGTCTGCTGCTAAAACAGGTTCTTCTGCAGGCATGATTTTTTCCCAAATGGGCTCTGTGATTTCTTTAGGCAGCTCTCTGTTGGTGAACTTGTTTTTTAGCCAGGAGTCGCTAGGCTTGAATTGAATTGGATAATGCACAGGAGGATGCTATGGTCTGTGCATCATCGTTGGTTGTCTTGGCTGTGAGGGCTGTCTCCCTCTGGATGATTCTCCTCTGGAAAATCCTCTTCCTCTGGGCTTTTCTGATCTTTTAGAAACTTCCTGATGGTTTCATGACCAGGGTCCATATGCTTCATATGAAGAATTATGTCCTTATGGCCTGTATGGGTATGATCCTCGCTGCATGTCCGCCAAAGGGTGTCTACAGACAACCAGTAGGAACGATGCAGTATTTCTCAGCTGCATTTGATAATCCCTTTAATGAGTTTCGACAGAGAAATTATGTATCTAGATTTAATGCTCATTTCTCTGAAAATTTTGATGACCTGTGTAGAGATATCTTATCCATTAAGGATGCTGTAAATAATATTCAGAAAAAGGTAGATTCTTTAGATTCAAAGATAGACAGTTTAGATGATAGTCTCAGTTGGCTATCCAAAGAAGACCAAAAGGCCGAATCTTCGTCTAAACCTCTTTGTTCAGTATCTTTTGGCCCTTCTTTCAAAACCATCAAAAAGTCACCTAGTCATTCCCTTATGCAACGCACCCATGTTCATTTGTAGCCTTGGTACCTCAATATTGATGACCTACTAAATCCTTTAGATGAAATCGCCACCTGGTGCAATACCATGCAAGTTCTTACTATACAGGCCCATCTTGACCAAGTAGGCAGCACTTGCTTTGCAGTCAAATTTTTCTGGGGAATTACTAATCTATGGTGGGATGCTATCCCTGAAGCTCAACAGTACGAGCGTGTACATAATCAACCCAATTCTTTAAATGCATTATTTAGATTATTGATTGATGAGTTTGCTCTGCCTGTCGAAAATTGCACACTCGAATCTAAAAAATGGTTGCTGAAAATGGAGCTTTGTGATCTTAAGCGATTTGAGGCCTTTGTAAAACAATTCAGAAAGCTTGCATATGAAAGCCGCTATTCCACATCTACAGAAGTCAAGTTAAAATTCCTGCATGCTATGCCGTATAATTTGATCGATAGAGTTCTGTCTTATATCGATCTCAAAGGTCTTACAATCGAAGAGTTAGCTCTCTCTGATATCATAGACTTTACCCAGCAAAATATTATGACTTTAGTCTCTGAGACTAAGTCCATGCAGAAATTAAGCAAGCATTAAGCCTCTAAAATCGCTCCCATTTTCCCTGAGACAGCCCCATTTGGCTGTAGACCCTATGTGCAACCCCGCAGACATCAGAAGCAGCACCGCCGTCAACTTTCTTATAAGTGCCGCTCCTTCCCTAAAAAGCATTCTTATGCACCTCCTCACTGTTTCCTCAAGAGACGCCATACTGCTCATCCTCCTTCCAAGAAACCCATTTGCTACATCTGTCGCAAACTTGGCCATATTGCTCCTAACTGCTCCTGCAAAAATCCTGTAGTTAAAGCTATTTTTTCCTCCAATGCAGCAGCGTGGTGGGATATTGTTGATGCAGATGAAGATCTTTATCTCGAAGAAGATATTTAATAGAGGATGAAGAGGTAAATCCCGGTAATGATTTACCCCCGACACTAATGAGTCTTCCCAGAGAAGATAGTCTTGAGTTCTACACAGAAGATACCATTACTCTATACAGAGGTGGAAGATGGCCACCACAAAAGGGTGTCCACAGACAACCAGTAGGAACGATGCAGTATTTCTCAGCTGCATATGATAATCCCTCTAATGAGTTTCGACAGAGAAATTATGTATCTAGATTTAATGCTCATTTCTCTAAAAATTTTGATGACCTGTGTAGAGATATCTTATCCATTAAGGATACTATAAATAATATTCAGAAAAAGGTAGATTCTTTAGATTCAAAGATAGATAGTTTAGATGATAGTCTCAGTTGGCTATCCAAAGAAGACCAAAAGGCCGAATCTTCATCTAAACCTCTTTGTTCAGTATCTTTTGGCCCTTCTTTCAAAACCATCAAAAAGTCACCTTGTCATTCCCTTATGCAACGCACCCATGTTCATTTGCAGCCTTGGTACCTCAATATTGATGACCTGCTAAATTCTTTAGATGAAATCGTCGCCTGGTGCAATACCATGCGAGTTCTTACTATACAGGCCCATCTTGACCAAGTAGGCAGCACTTGCTTTGCAGTCAAATTTTTCTGGGGAATTACTAATCTATGGTGGGATGCTATCCATGAAGCTCAACAGTACAAGCGTGTACATAATCAACCCGATTCTTTAAATGCATTATTTAGATTATTGATTGATGAGTTTGCTCCGCCTGTCAGAAATCGCACACTCAAATCTAAAAAATGGTTGCTGAAAATGGATCTCCTCTGATAAAGAGATCTATGCTGTTAAAAAATGCTTAGAAAAGTTTATGCTTAAACTTTTGCACTTGCCACATTTTATTGTTGTAACCGATTGCACTAGATTTCTGACCTTTCGAGAAAAGGACCATGGTCGGAAAGATGGTCGCAGAAAATATGTCTGATGGCAAGTATTTTTTAATCAGTTTAAGTTTTCAGTAGAGCATATTATAAGTAAAAATAATATAATTACAGATTGGCTCAGTAGGAATCCTCTAGCTACTCTAATGCATCAGCCTGCACCTGGATTCAATCTTACCAGGATACTAAACCAAGCATTTGAGTCTCTGAATGTCTTGGTTCAAGAACAAATTCTTAGAGAAGGCTTGCACCCTCATTTCACAAGGATTTCCTATGCAGCAGCGCAAGATCTAAAAATGTCTGCAGCAGTGACGATCCAAGCAAACCGTAGACAGAACTCTGGAGTCATCACCATAGAACGACTCAATAGTGAATTTCTCTATAACCAATTCATTGAGTTGTTAAAATGACCACTCTGGACATGGCGTATTCAGATCAGATTAGCACACAATGAACACCTGTACCGATGGATAATAAGGTATGGCCCGCATCGTATTCATGAAGAACAAAATCATGACCAAGATACGGTAGTGCGCACAATAATTCGCCGACAGCTTGAGTGGGAATTGTTAGGTTGTGGAGCTAAAAGCTTCACTGATGCAGACATGGAGGAGGTTGCAAGATGAGTTGCCGAGTGTCAGAAGTCTTTGGCGTTGGTCTGGCCAACTGACGTCGGTAGGTAGAAGACAGGAAGGCAACCGACGTCGGTCATGGATCGGCCGGCGTCGGCGACCCCCAGGCGGACAGGGACCAACATCGGTCACCTGTGTGGTTCGGACTGCGCTTATTATGGGCAGTTAGCTAACGAACCAAGTGTTTGCATGATTAGAGCTATTTTTAGACTGAGAGCTGCAGATCTAATTATTGTAATTAGATGTCTAATCATTGTCTGGATGAGATCTATATAATAGACTCATGGTTGTATTGGAAAAGTGTTCTAGTTTGAGTTGAGCAAAGTTTGCTCCTTCTGTGTGTGAAGTGAGTAAGGTTGTTCCTCCTAGTTCCCTATCAGTGCCAAGCTTGGTACTGGTTGGAGAATCATAAGGACTTGGTGAGGCAAGGACAAGGGTTCTTCAGGGTGTAGAGTGATCTACATGGTAAGTAAGATCGTTGATCTGCAGGTGTATGTGTGTGCAAGGTCAAGGTTCACAGGGGAACAGAACCGTGTTTGATTTGCAAGTGTGCAGGATCATATAGACAGTGACACAATAAGGAGTAGTATCAGGCAGGATCTACTTGGAGTACAGGTGTGTACTCGGATAGAGCAGAGAGGAAGGCAAGGGAGTTCCTTCCATAAGTATGGTCTGTTGAATTGCAGGTTGTTGCAAGTTCATGGGAGATCTATTTGAAGTATGTGGAGTACTTGTTTGAGTGTGTGGAGCACTTGTGGTGTGCGTGGAGCACAGGAGGTGAACACCAACTCTGTATTTGAGTTGGGTGTTGGGACCTGAGAGGGAGAGCTTTGGGGAGAAGAATTACTGTTCACTTGAGGTGTGGGAAACCTCTGTAAGGTGGTGGAGAAGAAGTGGCATCTTCTTTATTGTATTCTTTTCTGTATAAAGTGTTAATACAATTTGTGTATTGTCTCTCATATCATGTGTTATTTTGAATTCTAGTTACTTGGTGAATCTGGTTAATTTCCACATATTAAGTTGCTTGGTTTGGTAATCATATTGTGCTCTTTTGGTGTAGCAAGATCCTGACAAGTGGTATCAGAGCTAAGGTTGCAGGAAGCAAGTTTTGTGTTTGGTTACAGGGCACTCTCAGGGGTTTCTGATTGAGTGGGAGTAGAGCAACAGCAGATCAAAGTAAGCTAAGAATGGAAGAGTTGAAAAGCACAGATGGTCACTCACAGTCCTATGGAAAGAAAGAGCAGGTAAAAGATTATTGTTGGTTGGTAGCAGATCAGCATGAAGGAACTAAAGAAGCAGATGTTGCAAGGGTTATTGCACAGGATATTCTTGGAGGTTTCTTGGATAAAGTTGAATCCTGGATAAAAGAATCGGTTGCCTCTTTCCATGCAGTTCTAGGTAGAGGAGCTGGTAAGCCTTGCCAAAGAATTGGCAAAGGGGAAGTGAAGCTAAAATTGCAAGCGGCCAACACACAGGTGTTGATGAAGGTCATGCAGGTCCCAAGTTTGGAGATATGGCTAATTTCTTCAGAAAGATTGGGTGATGAGAGATGCACAAGAACTCTCACAGCGGATGCACTTGAATTAGCTGGTGGTAAGAAAATAGGTACCCTTTATCTACTTGTTTATATTACTGATTCTTCTTTTGTTGCGGAGACGTGGCTTCGTAGGCTTGGTCACATGAGCAGGAAGGAGATGCATGTTCTTAAGTGGAAGATAGATATATTTGACAGGCTTAAGAACTGGAAAGCCTTGGTGTTTATGGAGGAGATGGCGGACAAAATCCAGTGGATGTGGCTGGATACTTCTGAGCAGGGCAGTTTGGACATGGGTATTGATTCAAAGGAGCTCGCGGGTAAAAAGTCATCACTCACAGGCGAACACAGATACCGATGTCGGTCAGGAGGAACCGGTGTCGAACAGACAGGTGCCGATGTCGGTCATGTGCAAACCGAAGCCGGCGATGTCGGGCAGGGTAAGACCGACGTCGGTCATGGGACCAACGTCGGCAGTATGTAAGACCGATGTTGGTCAGAGGACCGACGTCGGCAACAGGGACACCGTAGGGTCGGTAGTCAGGGACAGACACATGGAACCGACGTCGGTCGGATGCAGACTGTGGGGTGACCGAGGTCGGTCACTGTAACATATTTTGGGTGGACAGCACGCTGTCAAGGAGTCTCAAACACCCATACGGAGGACTGAAGACGTAAATAGGCCCTCAAATTCATTGTTCCTCTTCTTTATACATGTTGCTGATTGTAGAGCAGGAAGGATCCAGGAAACAGGTGTGAGCTCGGCATGGATGAGGATGTGATTCCTTGGAGGAGAACCAAACAGGTGTTTTTTGGTAAGGGTTGTCAGCTGGTATGAAAGCACAGAGACGAATGGATACCTTAGTAGAAGAATAGAGAGAACGGATACGTGAGACGGAAGACCAGGTATATGGTCTTGAGGAGCTGCAGGACAGTGGTATAGGTTTTGACAGGTGGAGGACGAAGCATGGCTTCAGTCAATGTCAGGGTAACTACTGTGGTTGACTTACCAGGGGGATGGTGATTGCAACATCATTCTGTTGCTGTATGTGGATGGTACGCTAGCTAGCTAGTTTTGTACATACAGGGTTTTGCTGAGCTAAGGGTAAGATTAGTTCAGTGCCATGTCATGAGGAGTTTGGAGCAGCAGAATTCTTTGACATGGGAGGCATGGAGATCACAGGTTGATTTTGTCTCGAGTGGGAGCTAATGTGAATCAGGTGTTGGCGAGGTTCAGGATGCACACTAAGGGCTGGACAGGTACAGTGTCCAAAATCACATGAGGTCTGGTATAGACCTGAGTATTCCCATGCAGTGGGAGCTATCAGGGAGTTAGGAGCCAATTCGGGGAAGTGGGTTCTCAGGTACTTGAGAGGGACCGGCAGTAGGGATTCATGCTATGCAGGGTCAGGACTTCACTACATGTGTTTGTAGGTTCGGATGTGGCAGGGTACTCGGATGATAGGGGGTACATCATAGGATATGTGGTGGGTTGTCTTCAGGATTGATCTTGAAGAGGGATACAAACTAGGAAATAGATTAGACAGAGTACAGGTATAGGTACAGTGCAGTTGTTTATCTCCAAGTGGGAGATTGTTAGGTTGTGGAGCTAAAAGCTTCACTGATGCAGACATGGAGGAGGTTGCAGGATGAGTTGCCGAGTGTCAGAAGTCTTTGGTGTTGGTCTGGCCAACCGACGTCGGCAGGTAGAAGACAAGAAGGCAATCGACGTCAGTCATGGATCGGCCGGCATCGGCGACCCCTAGGCGAACAGGGACCGATGTCGGTCGCCTGTGTGGTTCGGACTGTGCTTATTACGAGCAGTTAGCTAATGAACCAAGTGTTTGCATGATTAGAGCTATTTTTAGACTGAGAGCTGCGGATCTAATTATTGTAATTAGATGTCTAATTATTGTCTGGATGAGATCTATATAATAGACTCATGGTTGTATTGGAAAAGTGTTCTACTTTGAGTTGAGCAAAGTTAGCTCCTTCTGTGTGTGAAGTGAGTAAGGGTGTTCCTCCTAGTTCCCTATCAGTGCCAAGCTTGGTACTGGTTGGAGAATCATAAGGACTTGGTGAGGCAAGGACAAGGGTTCTTCAGGGTGTAGAGTGATCTACATGGTAAGTAAGATCGTTGATCTGTAGGTGTATGTGTGTGCAAGGTCAAGGTTCACAGGGGAGCAGAACCGTGTTTGATTTGCAGGTGTGCAGGATCATATAGACAGCAACAAAATAGGGAGCAGTATCAGGCAGGATCTACTTGGAGTACAGGTGTGTACTCAGATAGAGCAGAGAGGAAGGCAAGGGAGTTCCTTCCATAAGTATGGTCTGTTGAATTGCAGGTTGTTGCAGGTTCATGGGAGATCTACTTGAAGTACGTGGAGTACTTGTTTGAGTGTGTGGAGCACTTGTGGTGTGCATGGAGCACAGGAGGTGAACACCAACTCTATATTTGAGTTGGGTGTTGGGACCTGAGAGGGAGAGCTTTGGGGAGAAGAATTACTGTTCACTTGAGGTGTGGGAAATCTCTGTAAGGTGGTGGAGAAGAAGTGGAATCTTCTTTATTGTATTCTTTTCTGTATAAAGTGTTAATATAATTTGTGTATTGTCTCTCATATCATGTGTTATTCTGAATTCTAGTTACTTGGTGAATCTGGTTAATTTTTGCATATTAAGTTGCTTGGTTTGGTAATCATATTGTGCTCTTTTGGTGTAGCAAGATCCTGACAGGAATCTCATTTCCATTGCACTCCGCGCCAAATGCCATGTGACACAGGAAATTACCGACATTGGTACCTACAAAGCACATTCCAAATAAGGTGCCTTTTTCAGCCTATATCCGAAGATGACTTAGTCGACGAAGCAAAAGACATGGTGGGCCCACAACCCATGATTCCTTCATCACCATCATCATCATGTGGGTCTAATGTGTCTAATAGTATCTCACTGTAGCTATGAGCTGTAAAGCATGAAAAGATAGACACTGCCTTGCCAGCGAGCAGGCACGACCTCTCTATTGCTATAAATAAGCCACTCCGCCTTTGTATTTTTATCGAAAAATTTTTAGTGTGAAAATCTAGTAGCCTTGTAAAAGAGTATGCTCTTCACTTGCCCTTTTCGAAGGATCCTGTGAATCAGAAATTGAAACAAGGATATTGTAATAAGTTTGTAATAAGTTTGAGTGAAATAGTGAAGCCATAGCCATTCGGCCCCTGCCTACTATCACAAGTTTCTGCTAAATTAAGCTATTGAGAGCGTGACAAGGAGGTGTCTACTGACATGAAAAAGATTTATTGTAATAAGTATGTAATAAGTTTGAGTGAAATAGTGAAGCCGTAGCCATTCGGCCCCCTCCTACTATCGCAGGTTTTTGCTAAATTAAGCTATTGAGAACATGACAAGGAGGCGTCTACTGACGTGAAAAAGATTGGTATCAGAGCCACACAGATCTAGAATCAGTTACAATAATACTACTGTAAGTTGTGATTTATTTTCATATTTCATGGATCAGATCTTTTGAGTTCTCTGCTTTTCAAATTTCTTTGGGAAGTCATTGCATCGAGTCACAGGCCGTTCACCCATTTGTCATAGGCCATTTTATCTCTGCATCTCCTTTTCCCTGACCAAAAATTTCTCGCTCACCAGAACCCAAATCTCCCCACAATGGAATTTGGAAGAACACCATCCACATCTACCGTAGAGCTTGTTAATGAATCTAAATTTGAAGGCATGTATGAGTTACCTCCTTTTGTCCCAGATCAATTATTGGATTGCCCCGATATTGATACTACTAAAGAAAATCTTGAGCAAGAAACCAGTATGTTCAAGCCACCAGCTATTAAGGCTTCTAGTGTGTATAAAAAGTCTGAGTTAGTCAAGTCTAAGTTTTTATATACATCTACTTATCTATCATTTGTTAAACCCAGAATTAAGTCTGTAGAGCTAACACTCTGTTATAAACCTAAAAAGACTTACCAAACAAATTTACTCTCCCTGTTTCCTGAAAAAGAAATCAACTATATCAGGTCACATGAAGATGTAAAATTTGTACATTTCGGTTTAATCAGAGTACATATCAAACCTTTAATTCTTGGTAATATCAAGCCAGTATTATATTTAGCCTTGTGTGATCGTCGCCAAGTCAGTTTTAAACATTCCTGCCAATTGTCCAGCCTTGGTCGACTTAATGATGATACTATTTGCTTTGAGTTTTGTCCTAACCTTTCTGTCGCAGTCCGCGACAGAGGATGTAAAGAAGTTAAACATGGATCTTTAGACTATTGGGGTTTATTTACATCTTTTTATGGTCTTGAAATGTTTGGAGAATTCCAGTATGCATCTATAAACATTTCTGTGTTATATAGTATGACCAATACTAACCACCCCAAAATCTTAGAAAATCTACCATATGCAAGAAGATTGAGTGGCACAGTTCAGTTACAAAAAGGACATATCGAGACAGTCAAAGTTCCATCATAATGGAAAATTTATTGGCTTAAGCATGTCTCTCCCAGAATGAAAAGCCAAGCCACTGTCCATCAAAGTGACGGCAGATATGTAAATATTTTACCTAGATCCTTATCCATGCATTCTTCCCATCTTTCTCCTTTCAGACCATCTACGTCCTCATCCTGTAGATCAGTAAAGACCAGACATATCTTAATAGGGGATGAAGAGGTAAATCCCAGTAATGATTTACCCCTGACACTAATGAGTCTTCCCAGAGAAGATAGTCTTGAGTTCTACACAGAAGATACCGTTACTCTATACAGAGGTGGAAGATGGCCGCCGCCAAAGGGTGTCCACAAACAACCAGCAGGAATGATGTAGTATTTCTCAGCTGCATATGATAATCCCTCTAATGAGTTTCGACAGAGAAATTATGTATCTAGATTTAATGCTCATTTCTCTAAACATTTTGATGACCTGTGTAGAGATATCTTATCCATTAAGGATACTGTAAATAATATTTAGAAAAAGGTAGATTCTTTAGATTCAAAGATAGACAGTTTAGATGATAGTCTTAGTTGGCTATCCAAAGAAGACCAAAAGGCCGAATCTTCATCTAAACCTCTTTGTTCAGTATCTTTTGGCCCTTCTTTCAAAACCATCAAAAAGTCACCTAGTCATTCCCTTATGCAACGCACCCATATTCATTTGCAGCCTTGGTACCTCAATATTGATGACCTGCTAAATCCTTTAGATGAAATCACCGCCTGGTGCAATACCACACGAGTTCTTACTATACAGGCCCATCTTGACCAAGTAGGCAGCACTTGCTTTGCAGTCAAATTTTTCTGGGGAATTACTAATCTATGGTGGGATGTTATCCCTGAAGCTCAACAGTACGAGCGTGTACATAATCAACCCGATTCTTTAAATGCATTATTTAGATTATTGATAGATGAGTTTGCTCCGCCTGTCAGAAATCACACACTCGAATCTAAAAAATGGTTGTTGAAAATGGAACTTTGTGATCTTAAGCGATTTGAGGCCTTGGCAAAATAATTCAGAAAGCTTGCATATGAAAGCCGTTGTTCCACATCTACAGAAGTCAAGTTAAAATTCCTACATGCTATGCCGTATAATTTGATCGATAGAGTTCTCTCTTATATCAATCTCAAAGGTCTTACAATCGAAGAGTTAGCTCTCTCCGATATCATAGACTTTACCCAACAAAATATTATGACTTTAGTCTCTGAGACTATGTCCATGCAGAAATTAAGCAAGCATCAAGCCTCTCAAATCACTCCCATTTTCCCTGAGACAGCCCCATTTGGCTGTAGACCCTATGTGCAACCCCGCAGACATCAGAAGCAGCACCGCCGTCAACTTTCTTATGAGTGCCGCTCCTTCTCTAAAAAGCATTCTTATGCACCTCCTCACTGTTTCCTCAAGAAACGCCATACTACTCGTCCTCCTTTTAAGAAACCCATTTGCTACATCTGTCGCACACCTGGCCATATTGCTCCTAATTGCTCCTGCAAAAATCCCGCAGTTAAAGCTATTTTTTCCTCTAACACAGCAGCGTGGTGGGATATTGTTGATGCAGATGAAGATCTTTATCTCCAAGAAGATATTTATGAACCAACTCCTTAAGACCTTCCAGATGAAGTATCCGATGATGAACAAGATGCAGCTGAGCTAGAATCACTTGCTGATGATCTCGAACAGCCCATGACAAACATGCAGCGAGGATCACGCCCATACAGGCCATGAGGACATAATCCATCATATGAAGCATATGGACCCTGGTCACGAAACCATCAGAAAGTTTCTAAAAGACCAGAAAAGCCCAGAGGAAGAGGATTTTCCAGAGGAGAATCATCCAGAGGGAGACAGCCCTCACAACCAAGACAACCACCGACGATGCACAGACCACAGCATCCTCCTGTGCATTATCTAAGTCAATTTAAGCCTAGCGACTCCTGGATAAAAAACAAGTTCACCAACAGAGAGCCGCCTAAAGAAATCAGAGAGCCCATTTGGGAACAAATCATGCCTGTAGAAGAACCTGTTTTAGCATCAGACCCACAATGGGACGATGGCTATGAAGAGGATGAAGTCGGCAGTATCTTTTACTCCAACCAAGATTACTGTCTTGGTGAATGCAGTAATCAACAAGAAGAAGAAGAAGCAGAAGCAGAACCTGAAGAAGAAGTCTACACAGAGCCTATCATCGTACAAGACCTAGGAAGACAAAAGTTGGTATGTACCAGCATTCCTTCTCTAGAATTACCACAGCCTGCCTACCTTAACCATTTAATTAATGGTAGATTTGCTCAATTTTTCACTTTAGAAATAAATGGCAGACTTGTAGATGCACAAGTAGACACAGGAGCTTCTTTATCCTTTGCTAAACCTCAACTCATTAGTGACTGGAAGACACTAGATGAGAATCTTGCTTATAAGAGCATAGATATTCAGGGGAATAGTTTTACCTGCAATAAGTATAAACACCACGCTTCCACTGCGCAACTCTGATAAAAATCTTCCATTGTGATTTCTTTGATTTAGAGAAGATGCCCATTGATATCCTTCTAGGAGGATCATTCATAGACAAATATACTCCCTATGGTGCCACTGCAAAAAGTATAATGTTCACCATAGAGAATGAAAGGCTAAGAATACCCAGGCTCATCTATGCTACAGAATAGTTTTCAAGTGCCATGACTCAGAGCCCTGAAATAATTCCTGCTGAGATTTTAGAAATAGGTGAAAGGATCAAGTCCTCTATCTGTTCGGAGAATCCCCAACAGTTTTGGTCCAAAGCTATGCCCGAAATGGAAATAAAAATCATTGAAGGCAAGCAAATGAAGATTAATATGATGTATGATATATTATAGTATTATCAATCTAGTAGAAAAAATGCATGGACAATGCGGTTTAGTGACTAGTTGATGCATTTTAAAAATGATATATATATATATATATATATAAATATTTTACATCTTTTTTTTGAATTTCTTTCAAATATTTGGAGAAAAATATAATTGTGCTTTGATGTTTGATATTTTACATAGGGATGGGAGATTATGGTGGAAAACATAAATTAATTAGATATCAGATCTACTTGTTATATTTGTTAGCAATTTATCTTGAGAAAATTATCACACTTATCCTTAGAGGTATCATGTAAATGTGTCAAGTGACTCTAAGCTCAAAACTCATCACCATGTTTTGATGGTGATGTGAAAGACTCACTAGCACATTTAGGTGGGTGTTGGATGGGGATAATATCAATGTGGAAATCACTAGGGAAGAATTTCATGTGGTTCTCCATCTTCTTATCACAAGAACACCTATGGTTTTTAATAGTTATGATACTCTAAATGAAACATGACAACAAGATGAGTGGGCCATGCTTTGATAGAGGTACAATCACTGAGAGGGGGGTGAATCAGTGAGACCATATAATGCAATTTTAATTTAAATATTTTCAAACTCTTAATAAAATATCATAAACATTAATGAAGCATACACATCATTCATAGTAATGAATAAGAGAGATAATGTAAGATCAAACACATAACACAAGACATATGTGGGAAACCCTCTTACGAGAGAAAACCCATTAAAACTTATAATTGGATTACTATCATATAATAAAAATAACCAATTTAGACCAAAGAACTACAATCCATTATTTAATTAGACAATAATCCTACAATGTGATACAACACCTATCTAGCTAAGCAACCACAAATGCTAGACTTTTAGTAAGTTTCACCTTGTAAGGAGGCTACAACCTCCTATATTTTGAGTAACCAAAACAAAATATAAGAAAAAAACATCTCCTAAACACTAATTTCCTACCAATATGAGAAAAATATAAATTAAATCATCTCTCTTAAACTCTACACACTCAATACATCCAAAGCCATCTTTTTGATCACTCTAAACCTCTTCACTCATCGTCAACCTGTAAGAGCACTATTTTTACATAAAAATCATGATCCATAGGTCATAGACATATTAATCACTCTGATATTCTCATAAAATCATCTACTATGTACTCTCCCTCTCCTTCACTCCACAACTCTCACATACAGACTCTACTTCCAAGTCTAGAAACCATCACCTTTGGTTTCACTATTTATAGAGCATTTATGAATGTCAACACCTTGATCAGCCATTACGAATGAAATAGACCTTAAATATTATAACATAAAAATACATGACATAACACAATCCACATAGGTCAACCATAACATATATGGGACACCCTTAAGTAGTTATACCTATCAATTACGCACTTGTACCCCTTATAGTTCTCATAGAGACATATTCAACTTTTTCACACTTATTTAAAGAAAATAAAGAATATAAGATAAATTTAAATCACATGGAATCATGAAACATGATCTATAAGTCCCATTTAATTTCCAAAATCCATCATATCACTCTTATGCTAAACCCCAATTAGCTCAAACACTTTTATGTACACACAGTCATTATGAATGAAAATGCAGTCAACATTTTAACCCTTTTTTCATACTAAATATGATTGGTCAAACTTTTATAATATACATATATATTCCTCATGGAGTCTAAAACATACTCCAATAGCTATCTCACTGTTAAACATTGAGATTCCAAGAAGCACAACTCAATTACCCTTCTCATGTTACTTGCATAGCATACATGAAAACATAGTCAAATTTGAACCTTCATAACTATAATTTTGCATAATTTCAGATATTTAAATTAGGTTAACTATATTGTCCATGGATTAATCTTCAACTTTTATTTTTATATCACCTTTGAATTCATCCTAGATCAAATGTTATGGACAAAATATAGAGAACTAGTTTTTCCCTTTACAAAATTCAAATATTCAAATGCCAACGATCATAGTTAAACTTTAGTCACTAAAAATGCATATCATGCTCTTTCTACTAAGATAAATCATATACCATCAATATTAATGTAAGGAAATCAACCTTTACCTTTCACACTCATTTTTGTATTTCCATCTTCATTATTTGACTTAATGTGCTTCATTGATCTCTTATACATAGCTCTATCTTTATCTATGTTGAAAAATGGACACCTTGAAATAATCTCATTCAATATGAATCATTGATATAGACTACACACACACACACACACACACACACACACACACACACACACACACACACACACACACATTAATTCCCTATCACTATTATATCCTAGAATAAGATTTATATTTATCTCTAATTGATGATAAAACTTGAACACTTGGCTTAATCATGTTTCTTCTTGACATCTTGGAATGAACATGCTCCATTGATCATTCTATAAGGAGCTAGATCTTTAACTTCATTAAAAAAAACACACTTTGACTCATTTGAATCAAAATTCACCATAGATCTTTACTATATGATCACCCATGATCCATTACATCTCCATCTAGTCCTAATCTTTAACATCGTGCAAAATATACTAAGTATGGGGACCATTTCTATCTGCTTGGAAGGCCAAATTTAGACCTCAATAGCTTTTTTTTCACTTACACGCATGATTTAAAATTTAGACCATATGATATCCTCACATAGGATAATCCAATCATATATAAAAATAATAATAAAACCTTTACACATGTGATATATAACTCCATTAATCTTCTCACTCATATATTTCTGCCACAAAGCCAACTATGTCAAGAACTGCCTGGAAGACTAGCTTTGCACATGCATATGTTTTGATGTGCTTAATCACATGAGATAAAATTTAGTGCATATAAACTAGGTACAAAACTAAAAAAAACCATATGATAAATGTATCTTTAAATTACCATACATGTAAAATATTACTACATCAAAATGGCTACTTAGCTTTTCTTACCACATGTAAATTTGGCTAAGTATGAGAAAACACTATCAAACTACCTAGGAGCCCAACCTTGTACTTACATATATTTTATCATGCTTATTCACATGAACTAAGATTTAGAACATAATATTTTATCTCATAGGGTAATCAATCCATATATCAATATGCTTCAAAAACTTTCATACATGTGAGATATGACATCACCAAATTACTTACTCGACTCTGCTTGAACATAGAAAACACTATCAAAATGCCTGGGATCATAACTTTACATACACATATCTTTGTCTACACTTAATCACATGAATTAATACTTAGAACATAGTAACTTGGGATTAATTTTATCAGAACTATATGATTATCATCCCCTGACTCATTCACATGTGGTAATTATGATGTCATCAAACTTCCTACTCAGATCTTCTACCATTGGACCTAAAATGTCTAGATAAAAATTATGGATTACCAAATTAATTACACTTATACACAAAATTATTCAATTTATCCTTGAACTATGATAGGACCTCTTGCACAATATTAATACTTAAGACTCATCCTTAATCATCTCTAAATAGTCAAACTCTGAAGATCAACCAAGCCTACTTCAAGCATACTAGGATAAGCACATTGCACGGTTTGTCATTTTCACTTAGACTATCAAGTCACTTCATCCACTCACCTAGACACCTTTATGACATCACCATGACTTCATTTATAACTCTCCAATAATATCCTCATTTTTCATTGATGTCAACACCCATCATAAAATAATATACAACTCACCATTCTTATCTCTTTTTAAGCACTCCCAAAATAGGAACTTTCTCCCCCTTTGACATAATGACAAAGTTAAAACCAACTAATCTTGAGGACCTAAAAATACCAACAATAGGAGAGGACCATATTCGTAAGATGATACAAACTCCTCCTTACCTTGATCCTACCTCTTCTTACCTTGCTAATTTCCTCTTGCTCCATGCCAACACTCTCTTCAACTAAGCACTGTAACCAATGAAGAAATAACACACAAAAATACTAAAATTTGATGGAACTATTATATGATTAATGTGTGCACCCTTGGAGAGGTTTATTTAGGCTCTCTCCAACTAAGCTATAATAATAGGACAACCCCAGGTTGTGGGTAACCTATGTTGATGTTAAACCTTTGGAGAACGTCAGCTTCCTCTTGATACTCACCGAAACTAAAAATAAAATAATTATTCATGGGGGAAAGGGTTAGAAAGATGGTTAGATTTCTTAATAAATCTAAATGGGTGATGAACCAAAGTTAAATGGACACTCACATGATTTTGATCATGTATTAGATTAGCAGAAGATAACTATAGTTTACTTAATCTCAAAATCTCACTAGTTACATAAATATTTCATGGAAGAGGTTCCAAATAGAACACTAGTCTAGACCTACAAGTTAGTTTGAAAACACCATCAAAAAGGTAAGAAGAATGACAACAAACTAGGAAGAATATCCTTCACAAATTTACCATACACAAGCATACTGAGTACTAATTAAATACAATAGATAGGTAAAGAGTTGATCCTATTAATTCAAAAGGTAGTTCTTATAATATTTTGACTTAGTTTAACTATATTAAATAAACACACACTTGTAATAATCTCAATGAGTATCCTTGTCTTAGAAAATAAAAATGCTAAATTCTAAAATCTCAGATGGGAATAAAACTAGGATATATAGGAGAAGTGAAACTAAAAGAAAGGATGTGTGAGCATACTATTAGAAAATGAAAACTTGTCTTGATTCATTAATTGAACGTGTGTTTCTCTTAATTTCTACTCATTTCTTAAATAAGGAAGAAGGTAATAAAGTAGTAATAAGGGTGTAGTAGAAGAACTTGGTTATTTTGTGCACGTGATTTAGATGAGTATGGAGAGCTCTTTTTTATCTTTAAAGTATGATTTGTAGATACAAAAGCACTCATGCAAAGAGGTTGTTAGAAAGATAGTAAGGTTGACTACCTAGCATGAGCTAGATCCCAGAAGCATGAGTTTGTTAGGAGGCTATCAATCCACTCTTTGATAATAGTTAAGTTGAAAGAGATAAAAGGAAGTAATTGCATCAAATAGTATAAATAATTGAAATGAAAGACAAGAACAAACAAATGCTTGATAATGAAAAATAAACTAAATATAGCAATAATGGGTCAATACTAGTGCTAAATTAGGTCAGGTTAGGTTCAAAAAATCACATAGGGGTCTATGAACAGGTAATGATAAATAAAGTTCAATTTAGTTGGGTGTAAGGTGTTGAAAATAACTTATTATTTCTTGCCATAATAATCATCAATGGTTGGCATGACCGTCAGTGGTTAAGCTGACCATCGATAGTTGGGTAATTATTATTAGTTGAGGGTGATTTTTGATAGTTAAGGTGACCATCAATGGTTATTGTGTATTTTGAAGATGCTTAAAAAAGGAGTTTTAGAATGGGTCAATAAGTGGTCTAAGTTTTATTAAGGTTTTAGGAGTTATAAAGTAAGATGTAGAAAGGTCTGATTGGGTCAAGGAGGTTAGAAACCAAAATAACAAAACTCATATACAAATATTCCTATTACTTTATAAATGGTTGATGGATGATTGCTAGAGAAATTTTGGTACCTTAAGAGAAATTTTGGCATAGCTTTAGATCTATGTTATAGTTTCTAAATTTCTAGAAGGAAGACTAGATAAAAAGTTTGAATGCCTATATGCTAGAAAGCTTATGATGATCCTTTCTCACCTCCTACTCACCTCCTTTTATAGGAAAAAGGGGATAGAGGATAGAAGGCTCCCTAGGAGTTTGGTTTGTTGATTTTGATCATTTTTAGTTTATTAAAAATGGGTAAGGAAGACATATTAAATTATGTCATGCTAGCTTGTACATAATTGATATTTGTGTTAGAATGAGGATGACCTGACCATTGACAATTAACCTAACCATCGGTAGTCATGTTGACCATCAATATTTGAGTATTTAGAGGTAAAAGGGTCAAGGTGAGTTAAAAGGGTTAGGTTAAGGGCTAGTTAGTGAGTTAGTGAGTTTAGTTAGCTAAGTTGTTAAATTGATTCTAGGTTTGATGGGTTGGTTAGTGGGTCAAGAAGGGTTAGGTGGTACCTAGGGGGTCCTAAATAATTTTGACATATAGAATCATTATGTGTAGTTTTATAGCATCTAAAACTTGAGCTACCACCTTTACGTCTTAGCCAATGAAAACCTTACCACTTCTTTGATCAATCCAGACACTGCCCATGGCTTATTGAGTGAGAAAGTTTATAAATGTTATGAGGATGTATTGAATGATCCTAGCTGAAGTTCCCATAATTGGACCTTTTGTTTGATCCTTCACACCATCTCTCACTTGAGGATAAAACCTCATACTGATAGATCTAATGGAATAATGATTTCATGCTTTTTAGGCGGTTGCTTATTGAGACTATGGCCATGCTAAAGGATGAAAACCCTATACATTAGTCACTTGTCTAATCAAATTTCATTTTTGGATCATAGGTCTAGCTTATATATGGAAAACCAATCTCAAGTCATTGGTTTTCTTATCATTTTCCATACTTTGCTTAATGCCTTATCTATATTAGGTCAAAAATACCTATTCTATCTTTTCAAAACCTTGCTAGCAATGCCGAACCCCTATTTATGCATTTTGGTGAAATTTAGATTGTATATGAGCGTAGTTTTATATATTCCCCCATCTTGGGTCATATTACTTACTTTTCCTGAGTTGAGCTACTCTATCGACCTTATTTAAGAAATGACCTGACTCAGTTCCTTTCCATTGGCTATTGAATTTGACTTTGATCATTGACCCTTTAACCCTTTATCACACCATCATATATTATTTGATAGGTTAAATACATGTTGTTAGATCTTCTACTTGAGTTAACATGATTTTGACACCTGGCATATATGTATTTAATTCTTGGATTTGCTAGGTAGAAACAAACATGAGCCCTCAAATCTATTTTTAAATTGTCAACTCTATCTCTTATTACACCACATGTTAAACATGCATTAATCCTCAAGATTCTATTTCCAATCTATCAATTCAAAAATTTATGCCATGTGGTGGATTCTAATCCCCTAACATTTTGACCCATCTCACACCATTGATCTTAGATACTCGATCAAACACCAATTTTTGATCTACTAGGAGCCACTTTGAACTCTTATGACTACTTCATAGTCTTAATTTTGACATCTATGCTCCTATCAAGTTATGTCTACACAATTGACATTGATGTTTGCATGACCATCAAATTTAGACTTAAAGGATTTGTTTCTACTATGGCTTAAATTTGACATCTTCATGATCATCAAATATGTTTGAGAGCCTTTCAAATTATGGGCATGTAGACATCAAGTTTAAGCTCCAGTGGTTGTTTAAATAAAAATGGCTATTTATTTAAATATTTAGTTTTGGACACTTTTATTTGAATCAAACCTTTGGCCTTTTGGTTTAAGACACTTTTCTTGAATAATGTCCCTTAGAGAAAATTGTTTAGATAATTTTCCTGAAAGAAACTTGTACGTAGGCACTTTCCCAAAATAAACGACCTTTCAAGATTTATCATAAGGGATAATTTTGGTGAGGAAAATATCCTTTGGGTATTTTTTACATGATACTTTTCTTTAAAAGTGACCCTTTGGAACTTTGTACTAGACCCTTTGATGAAGAAAAGGTACCCTTTGGAAAAGTGTTTGGGACACTTTGCTTGAAAAAGTGCCCTTCGAGACTTCTGATTTGATTCATGTTTTTGAGAAAATACGCTTCAATAAAATTATTTTTGTTCACTTTGGCTGAAAAAAATGCTTCAAAATTTTTTTTTGGTACACTTTTGTGAGAGATAATCCTTTGAGCTTTTTATTTCAGACAAAAAGTTTGAAATAATTCCCAACACTTACCCCAAAAAACCCAAAACAAAACTTCTGAAAGAAATAAAACTTAGCCAAATAAATGGTTAGAAAGACTTGAATTTAGTAAAATTAAAGTCCAAAATATTTCCCAAGTAAGGATTTACCTAAAAAGTCTTGAACTGTAGCTTGATATTTGAATGCTTAGACATTATGATTTTTTTTTAGATACCTGCTCTTTACAACTATAGACCTAACCCTTAAAAGGTATACAGATACACTTTTAAGCAAGCTCAACATGTTTGTAAAAGTTTTGAACTCTTTAAAATCCCTTTGGTATATTAATTCATCCAGAAATCCTATCCAAGCCTTGATCCATACTTGATCCTTAAGAAACTACACTACATTTATGCAAACACTGCATTTATCCAAGTTTGGTTTGTGGGCCAAAAATGGCCAACATCTTTGGATACTTGTAGGGAAGCATGCCTTCTATGATTTGAAATCCTAGACCATTTTCCTTATCTATTATATTGGGCATGGAGTCATTAGCCTCTACAAATATTCAAACCTCTCTTGAAGCAATAAAGATCAAAATAAATAAAACAAAACAAAATCTCTGAGGCACTTTGGAAAATGAAATGATAGAACAAGAAAGAAATGTGCACAAGACACTTAGAGGAAAGCATAAAGCTATTATAACATGTAAAATATGTTATAGTGGATGTAATGTTATTCAATAATATGGATTTAAATGAATGTCATTGATTAGGATGTGTAATACCTCTCTATCTAGTTGGGAAAGCTAAAAATCATTATGTTCCTTACATCCATGGATCAATTAAAGACAACTCCAAAAGCTATCAAACATGGTATGGTTTCCTAGTTTGGCCTTATTTGATTCCTATTTTAGGACTAGGTCCCCTTCCTTGAAGTTATTTTATGTGGCTATTTTGTCAAAATTCTTCTTAACCTAAACTTGATGTGATTCCAAAGTTTTCAAAATAAGGTCCCTGGTCTCTTCTAGCTCCATGAGTTCTACCCTTCTCACATTCATGGGTTCATCCTCCATCAACTCAAGCTGATGGTATAATTCCAATGTAGGCTACTCAAGGGAGATAGGAAATTTGGATTCCCTTCCCTACAAAATAATATATGGAGAATTACCAATGGTATTTTTAGGATTCACCCTATTAGTCCACAAGGTTTTCTTTACCTTGGTGTTCCATGTTTTTTTATTCCCTTCCATGGTACTCCTAATGATCCTCAACAAATTCTTGTTTATGGACTCTAATAGTCCATTTCCTTGAGGATATTAGTAAGAATAGGTGATGAGGTAGATGCCTAGCTTGAGAGCACACTCACTTTTATTCATACTAAGTAATTATAATCTATTATAAAAAATAATGGTGGTTGGGACACCAAACCTAGTCATAAGGTTGTCATAAAAGTCTAAAATTGCATCTTCACTAGCTTCCTTCAAAGAAATGGCTTCCACCCACCTAGTGAAGTAGTCAATTATAGTGATCACCCATTTATGCCCTATACTTGGTGGTGAATCAATAAAAGTTTGACCCTCATTGCATGAAGGGTTGTTCCACCCAAACAGGACTGAGTAGAAGGGCTACTAGTTTTTGCTTTCATGTAAAGAGGACCCACTTTTGGCATTTTCTAATCCATGCATGAGTATATTTAAAAATATTGGGCTAGTAATAACCATCTTTAATTACCTTTACTATAGTGGTTTTAGGTAAAAAATGACTTCTTGTAGGTCCATCATGGAATTGCTCCAATAGTTTGGTCACGTAGTCATCATCTATGCATCTAAAGAGTACCCCATTAAGTTCCTTTCTAAAAAGAACACCATCAAATAATGCATAATGTATATATTAAATCATAAAATACCTTATTTTAGCTTTTTCCAAACCTTAGGGACATTTTTTTGTTGCTAAAAAGTGAGCCATATCTTGAAGCTAGCTCTTTTGAAGTGAAGGTGTATCTACTTATGAGATCTCAGGTAACCAAAATAGATTACTTGTCTTCTTGGAGGTCACTCACCATGTGTTCACATAATCCCTTACCCTTGACTAACTTGGTGACCTTGATATCTACATCATATTTTATGACCTTTGTGATCCATCCTGCTTTTTTACCATTCAAATCCTTGTTAAGGAGGAAATGCCTAACTCCAGGATGAGATACCAAAAGATGGATTTTGTTATTAGAGAGTATGGGCCTAAAATTTTTAAGTCTTATCAATGTTGCAAGAACCTACTTCTCAATGAAAGTGTACCTCACTTCATATCCTTCCAACCCTTGACTAAAAGAGGCAATTGGATTCTCTATTGCTTCATCTTTCTTCTACATCAACATAGATGATATGTTGTTAATGTTATCAATGTGTACAATATGAAGTCCTAAGAAAAATAAAGATTAAAGAGTGAGGGTAATTGGGTAATATCCTAATTGATTGATTAAAAATATACCTTGCCTTCATCATACTAAGGAGACACTTGGATTTTCTTCAGCATGGTAGTGATAGGCTTGACTAGGTTTGTAAAACTAGGTAGGAACCTTCTCATAAAGTTAATATTCCCAAGGAAACTTTGGATCCCTTTTCTATGATTTGGAAAGGATAAGGCTAAGATAACACTTAATCTTTAGGATCAATGGATAATACCTCTTTTAAAATAATATGACTCAATAGTTTTCGTTCATGCATAGAGAACACACATTTTAGGGGATTTAAGAAGATCCCATACTCTCTGCATCTCTGGAATATCAACATTAGATGGTCCATGTGCTCACTATAATTCTTGGAGAAGACTATAATGTCATCTAATTAGACCAACACCATTTGATTTATAAGTTCTTAGAAGGCCATGCATATTTCCCTTTGAAAGATTACCCCAACATTAGATAATCCAAAAGGGATCTTTTGATAAGCAAATGTTCCCCACTTAGTGGTGAAGGTAGTCTTGTATTGGTCCTCTTTTCTCACTAGCACTTGGTTATAACCTGAATATCCATCTAAGAGAGAGAATCATTGTGAACCAACAACTACATAAAAAAGTTGCTCCATAGATGGTATAGGGTAATGATCCTTCAGAGAGACCTAATCAAGATCCTCTAAGTCTACACATAGTCTGATCTCCCCACTCTTCTTTATGATAAGTACTATATTAGCTACCCATGAGGCGTGTTTGAGTGGGAAGATGATCCTAGATTCAACAGGCTTTGTCAACTCCTTTGTCATTATCTCTTCAATATTAAGATTTATGGGCCTTTGCTTCTACTTGATTGGCTTGGCATGTTGGAAATTTTGTCATTGATATCAAAGGTCTAGGATTGTTGGTGACAAAGGCCCCATATCATTCAATGGTGTTTTTAATGTTCATATCTTAGCTAATGTGTGTTAATATATATATATATATATATATATATATATATATATATATATATATATATATATATATATATATATATATATTATTAATGAATATATTTTTAGTTGCACAAAGTCAAAAGAAGACCCACAAAGAAGTCAAAGAGTCATGAGGTAAAGGCAAAAGAAGGAAAGGATGCATTTTCCTATGAAGGGTCCCTTGAGGAATTCAAAGAGTAACCAAGTGAAGACAAAAGAAGGTATGGTGCATTTTTCTATGAAAATTCATCTTAATGAATTTAAAAGTTCACCAATATAAAGAGAAAAGGTAAAATGATGAATTTTCTCATGAAAGGTCATCATGTGACTTTTCAAATACAAGGATTCAAAATTTCATGCAAGTTTAGTGCGATTTTACATGAGGAGTGAAGGGTCACAGAGGGTGAATGCCAAAGGTCATTTGGAAAGATATAAATAAAGGCTTGGGAAGCTATTTGAAAATTCAATTAAGTGTATAGTTTTATCTAATTAAGAAGAGCAAGAAGAAAGAAGAGAAAATAAAGAGATGCAATAGTATTCTATCATTTATTAATAAATAAACATTATGAGATAGTTTTTTTTAATACATAAGAGGGTTTGGTGCTCCTATGGGTTGGTGATCATGAATCATTGCTATGTTGGTGCTCATGTGGGTTGGTGCTCACAAATCATTACTATGTTAGTGCTTGGAAAAGTGGTTGGTGCTCCTACAAGTTGGTACTTGAACACTTTTAATTTGAGTTGGTGTTCAGTCATATACTTGAGATTGTTCTCCATGGTATTTTCCACTTTAGGTTTCCATGAAAAAATATGGTGTCTTTCTTTCTCTCTTGTGTGGTCCATGTTATTTTTTCAATTTTTATATATCTTGAATTTATGATTAACTGGTTAAAGAAAAGGAATTTGATTAATTAAAAGATTTAAAATATATATGATATAATGATTCATCCCCCCTCTCATTATATTTCATGCTTAACAATTGATATCAGAGTAGGTTCCTATAAAAAGAGTTAACAGTTTGAATGTAGATCGGGGAAAGCACAATGGCTAGAGGGTATGAAGGTTTTTATACAAATAAGGCACCTTTTTTTAATGAGACAAATTATTCCTTTTAGAGCATAAGGAGAGAACTTACTTGATGGCCCTTGGATTTGACATTTGGAAAGTAGTGATGGAGGAATACAAAGAGCCAAAGACACTTGTAACTACTCTAGTGGAAAGGAAGGCAGGTGAAAATAATGCTAAATCTTTAAATGCTATTTTATGTGGTTTATTTGAATCATTTTTTTTAGTTATGTAATTAAAATCTACTCATGAGACTAGGGAAAATCTTGAGAATATTTACAAAGGTGATGGAAAGAACAAGTTAAGCTCCAAAATTTTAGATGACATTTTGAAAGTTTGAAGATGGAAGAGGAAGAAAATATTGCAAGTTATATTTTTTGGGTTGATCAAATAGTTAATCAAATTCAAGGCCTTAGATAAAAATTGGAAGATTCAATGGTGGTACAGAAGGTTTTGAGATCTCTACCATTGAGATATGATGCAAAGGTTTGAATAATTAAAGAGATGAAGGATCTATCCAAGCTAAAGATGCATGGACTACATGGTATTATTATGGCATATGAGATATAGACCGAACAAGAGATACCCTCAAAGACGGAAGCTACTTTCAAGACATCAAAGAAAGATAAGGCTAAGATTCAAGAATCAAGTGATATCTATAGTGATGAGGAAGATGATAATGGAGCTTTATTCATCTACAAGCCTAAAAGAGGCACAAGTAAATATCAAGAAAAGTTGCCATTTAAATGTTTTAAATTTGGTAAGATTGGACATTTTTCATCTAAGTAGCCAGATAAGAACAATGGAAACAATAAAGAAGCAAAGTCTACATACAAGAATAACTTCAAATCCAAATATAAGAAGGGATTTGAGAAAAATATTTTATATTCTAAAGATCCTAGCTCATCCAAAGATAGTGGAGTTAGTGATTCAAATGAAGAAAAAGTTCTATTCATGACCATACATGAAGATGCCTCCACAAGCAAAAGTATAGATGATCAAGAAGAATAACATGGTGAAGCTGAGGTGACTAGAAGGAGAACTCATTTGTGACTTATAATAACTATAAGATCTTGAAAAGAAGAATCAGAGATTAAAGATCCAGATTGAGAAAAATGAAAATGAGTCAAAGGAAATAATTGAAGATCTACAAGCACACATTGAAGAAGCCAAAAAGACTGAAGAAGATCTAATAGCTTAGTTGCAAGAAGTAAGTGAAGAATGTGAAAGGTATGTTGTATAAATTTCCTCTTTAAAAGTATATCTTGGGAAAACAATTAAAGAAGTCAATGATAAAGTACCCAATGATTCAAAATTTTAGAATAACACTAATATGTTAAATAAGATATTAGAAAGTCAAAAATCAATATCAGATAAGACAGGCATCAGATTTGAAAAGAAAAGGAGCTATGTTGAAGCTCTAAAAGGGAAGAAATAAAAAGGGAAGAAGTTAACATTGCAGAGGATAGCTCAAACAAGGTAGGCTAGAAGGATTAAATCTATAAAAGATAATCATTTCAAAGATACACAAATTAGAATAGGTTTTATTTTCATGGTTATTTGTTTATTGTAATGGTTATGGTCATAAGAAAATAGAATGTTGGAAAAGAGCTAATAATTTTAGAAATAAGGATAAGAAAACTTATGCAGATTCAAGTAGAAGCCATAACTCTTTTGCTTATCTATGAGGCTTTGATAGAGTCTATAATATGTTACAAGTGAAATAATTTTGGACACATAGCCAGGTACTGAAGAAACATGTTTGATTTAGTTAAGAAGGACCAAAGTTTCAAGGTTCCATTCATTAAGAAGAAAGTTTAGATAGGTTTATGGTAGAATAAATAACCTAAAAAGTCTATGTTAGTCCAGATAGCTTTGCATGTAAGAAATGAATAAAAACAAAGGTTCATTAATAGCAGATGTTTAATACACATGACAAGAGATAATATAAATTTCATAACTCTAAATAACATCAATGGTGGCACAATGAAACTTGAAGACAATACCATTGCCAAAATAGCCAAAAAGAGTATATTAAGTTTGAATAATGGTATAACTAAGATGAAAAATGTTCTATATGTAGAAGGTCTTAAGCATAATATGTTGAGTGTAAGTCAAATGTGTGATCAGGGACACATACTAAAGTTTTGTGCAAAACGTTATGTAATTAGGAAAATAGATTCAGATGTTTTTATTGCATATGTTTAGAGGACAGGTAATAATTTGTATATGTTATCAGATATTAAAGATCAAAAATATTGTATGATTTAGGTTGAGGAAAGTTGGTTATGGCACATGATAATGGGACATATAAATTTTGACAATCTTGTCAACATCAATAAGAATAAATTAGTTAGAGATCTTATAAAGATTACAAAGCCCTCCAACACACTTTGTGAACCATGTCAACATGGGAAGAAAGTTAAAATATGGTTAAAAAAAAATAAGAATACTCAACCACTCAGATGTTAGAGCTTGTTCACACTAATTTTTGTGGACCTATGAGAACCCAAATTACTCATGGTGAAAAATATTTCATGTTTCTTATTGATGATTTTACACATATGACTTAGGTGATATTTTTGAATAGAAAATTAGAAGCTTTCAGCCACTTCAAAACATTCAAGGCTTTAGTTGAAAATGAAACTAATTTGTAGATTAAGTGTCTAAGATTAGATCAAGGATGAAAATTCATGTCTGATAGAGTTATTGAGTATTGTGAAGACCATGGGATAAAGAGACATTATTCAATAGCTAAAACTCGAAGAAAAATGGAGTAGTTGAGCTTAAAAATAGAATAGTTCAAGAGATGATAAGGATAATGATAAATAAATCCAAGATACCAAATAAATATTAGAGACAGCCAGTAGGTACAATAGTGCATATTCAGAATAGTGTTTTTGAGATTCAATAGTGACAAGACTCCTTATGAGCTATGGAAATACAAACCAAGTATAGTTGATTAATTCATATTTTTTTGTAGCAGATGCTTCATAAATAGAACTGATGAATAATTCTGTAAGTTTGAATCTAGAATAGATGTATAGTTTTTGGATATTCTATCAAAAGTAAAGATTATAAATTTTATAATAACAGAACCAATAATATTGTTGAAAGAGTAAGTGTTAAGATAGATAAAGATGTAACACAAAGAGCTAGTGATCCATTAGACACTCTTAAAATCATTGAAGAAGAAGATTTTGAATAATTAGATGAGGATGAGAAGAAGGACCAAAAGGACACCAAGAACCCATCCAAATATGTTCATATAAATCATAATAAGAGTGACATCATTGGGAACATAAATGAAGGAGTTCACACCAGAAGGATGATGGTAAGTGAGTCTGAGCAAGTTAATTTTTCTTTGTTATCCAAAATTCAGTCTAAAACATTTTTAGAAGCTATACATGATGATCATTGGGTAATGTAATGGATGAAGAACTAAATAAAATAAAAAATAATGATACTTGAGAATTAGTGCCTAGACCAACAGATTAAAATGTGATAGGAATAAAATGGGTGTACATAAATAAGTTGAATGAAGATGGTGAATTTACTAGGAATGAATCAAGGCTAATATGTGAAGGATATGATTAGATTGAGGGTATAGATTTTAAAGAAAGTTTTTCACTAGTGGCAAGGATAGAGTCTATTAGAATGTTTCTGGTATATGTAGTGTTTAATAATTTCAAAGTGTTTTAGATAGATGTCAAGTCTACCTTTTTGAATAGGAATCTAGAAGAAGAGGTCTACATTGAGTATCCTGAGGTATTTATTCTCTCAATTTATTTTAGTCATTTATTTAGATTGAATAAATCACTAAATGGATTGAAACAAGCTAGTAGAGCTTGGTATACAAGACTTTATAAGTACCTACAAGATCAAGGTTTCAAGAGAGGTTTTGCTGATAGTAATCTCTACATCAAAATAGGAGGTGAGAATCAATTGATTGTTGTGGTACATGTTGATGACATAATATTTGGAGGATACATTGAAAATATGACAAGAATTTTTTGATAATATGCAAAAAGAATTTGAGATGTCTATGCTTGGAGAATTGTCATTTTTCTTAGGGTTTCAAATATTTTAGTCAGAAAAAGGAATTTTCATATCTCAAAATAAATATGCCAAAGAGATGTTTAAAACATTTGGTTTTGAGGATTATGAACTATTTGGCACACTAATGGGTATAGGAAACAAGGTAAGTAAGGATGAAGATTCACCTATTATAGATCAATATTTGTATAGATCTATGATTCGTAGTCTTTTATATTTGATAGCATCAAGGCTAGACATCATGCATAAAATAGGCATGGTTGTGAGATATTAGTTAACTCGAAATGAGAGTCATGTTCAATTGGTGAAAAAAACATTTAGATATGTCAAGGGGACATTGGATTATAGATTTTGGAATCCCATAGGTAGATATTTCACTTTGGTTACTTATATAAATTCAGATTGGGCAGGTTGTTTGGATTAAAATAAGAGTACAAGTGGAGGAGCTTTCTTTCTTAGTGATAGCTTAGTATCTTGGCTAAGTAAGAATCAGAATTAAGTATCACTTTCTACAATTGAAGAAAAATATATTGTAGTGGTGTTGTGTTGTACTGAAGTGCTTTGGATGAAGCAAACTTTAGAAGACATCAAGGTAAAATATGATGAACCTATTTATATTTTTTGTGACAACACAAGTGTTATTAATATTTTTAAGAATTTAGTGATGCATTCAAGAACAAAACATATTCCTATCAGATATCACTTTTTGAGAGAGCATGTGGCAAATCAATAGGTTAATATGGAATATATTAGTACAAAAAAATAGATTGTAGATATTTTCACAAAGGTAGTACCAAAAGACACATTCAAGTATCTACAGGAGAAGTTGGGAGTAATTTATATTACTTCTTGCCATTAAGTATCAACATCATTTGAGGGGGAGCTAAGTGTTATCTCCAGGATAGATCCTTTACCATTGATGTCAAAGGGGGAGAAGAATAAAATAGGAATAGTAATAGGTATAGGTATAAAATGCTACAATAAGGGGGATTTATTATATGTTTTTTAGATGGTAGTATGTGTAGGTTGGAATGAATAGTATAGATTTCAAGATGTAATAATTTAATTTTGAATTTTTCATCAATGAAAAAGGGGGAGATTATTGGAAATATTTTCATTGATGTCAAATGTCTAACATTATTGGTGACAAAGGCCCCATAGCATTTAATGGTGTTTTTAATATTCATATCTTGGCTAATGTGTGTTAATATTTATTTAATATTAATGAATATATTTTTGGTTTTATAAAGTCAAAATAAGACCCACGAAGAAGTCAAAGAGTCACAAGATAAATAAAAAAGAAGGAAAGGATGCATTTTCCTATGAAGGGTCACCTTGAGGAATTCAAAGAGTCACCAAGTGAAGGCAAAAGAGGGTATGGTGCATTTTTCCATGAAGAGTCACCTTAAGTAATTTTAAAGGTCACTAAGATAAAGAAAAAATGGAAAAGGATGCATTTTATCATGAAGGGTCACCATGTGACTTTTCAAATACAAGGATTTGAAGGGTCATGCAAGTTTGGTGCCATTTTTTATGAAGAGTGAAGTGTCACAAAGGGTGAATGCCAAATGTCATTTGGAAAGCTATAAATAAAGGCTTGGGAAGCTATTGAAAATTCAAGTGAGTAAGTTCATGGTTTTATCTAGCTAAGAAGATCAAGAGGAGGGAAGATAAAATAGAAAATAAAAGAAAGAGATGCAATAGTATACTATCATTTGTTGAGAAAGCAACATTGTGAGATAGTTGTGTTTTAATACACGAGGGGTTGGTGATCCTCTAGGTTGGTGCTCATGAATCATTATTTTGTTGGTGATAATTAAAGGGGTTAATGATCCTATGAGTTAGTACTCATGAATCAATGTTGTGTTGGTGCTCAACAAAGGGGTTGGTTCTCCTACAAGTTGGTGCTTGCAAACTTTATAATTTGATTTGGTGCTCATTCATATACTTGAGATTATTCTCTCTCTCTCTCTCTCTCTCTCTCTCTCTCTCTCTCTCTCTCTCTCTCTCTCTCTCTCTCTCTCTCTCATGTGCTCCATGTTATTTCTTCAATTTTATTTCATATCTTAAATGCATGATTAAGTGGTTAAATAAAAGGAATTTGATTAATTAAAAGATTTAAAAGATATATGATATACTAATTCACCCCCCTCTTAGTATATCCCATTCTTAACATGGAATTAGCTTCTAAATCTATTATGTGTTGGGAAAGATTAGGATGAAATCACCTTAGGTCACTGTATTGCCAAACAAAGATGTCTGTGTATTCTTTACAGAGCTCTATAAAAGCATGTCTTTCAACTTTGGTGCTTCATTTTCAAAATTTGAGGAGATTTTATTCAAATATAAGAAATATTTCATACTACTCTTCATTATTTGACATCACTACTTTATCCTTCCTCATGTGGTCCCCTTCATGAAAGAGACCTTCTAGGGTGACTATCCCTTTAGGAATCTTATTGGACCTTAATTGAACAATCTACTCCTCGTATTGATGGTGCATTATTTCATGGTTGAGGGACAAATCTACTTCTTATTGCAAGAAAAATGAAATTTGTATGTCATTTTCAAAGACCTACTAGTGAGCTTCATTATCTGGCACTGATGGTCTTATTACCAATTTTATAGGTGGCTGAAATTTGGTCCTTTTCAATTCATCGAGGATGTCAAAATGAGCCCCCATAGCAACTAGCCTTTAGCATGTTTATTTTGGCCTATTATAACTAATTGGATGTTGAAAGCATCAAATTATTCAATGAGGTCCTAGACTCTATGTATTTAGGACTTCATTAAAGGGATTTGAGTAGCATTCTGACCTCTGACCTAGTGTAAAACCAATTCACAATCTCCATAGACTTGCAACTACTTGATCTTTCTCTTATTCACCCATTGAAGGCCATCGATGAGACCTTAATATTATGTTGTATTGTAAGAGTAGCTGAACTAGAACCTATATGAAGATAAGTACTTATAATTTGAAGGGAATATTAGCATGACACCTACACCCACCCTGTGCTTACTATTTGAGCCATAAAAGAATAACTTCTATAAACCATTAGGATCTTCTTGAGCCCTCATGAGGGATGGCATAGGCTAGTTTTCTTAATGAAAATAGAAGACACCCAAGCCTATATCCTCAACACCTTCTAAGGGGTCCACCAATTGGCTTCTATTCCTTAGATCATTTAAGAACATTTTTTGTACCTCTTATAGATGAGTTTTGAAATCTTGCCCCATGGCAAATTCATCTTCATCAATGATGGTGAAATTGATGTTGACACTATCCAGTCTATATGGATCTATATGGAATTGTGTATTGGGCTTAGATTTTATTGACACCTTGGTTCCATACCTTGTCTTGAAAGCCATATAGGACCAATCTACTGAAAAATAGCCCCTATCTTTGTTATGAACTCTCTATACAAGCATAATGCAAAGTGAGGAGGCACATCCAAGATTAATATATCTTGAGCCATCGAGACACTAAGATAAACTTGCAGGGTCATATTGATGTCTTTGATTATATAAGATGGTTTGGGAGAAGAACCATCAATTAAAATTAATCCTTTAGACTATGGATCATATTTTAGACTAAGTTGATTAGCTATAAACTTTGGCATCATTAAGGTACTAGCCCCACTGTTCACTAGGCAATTATGCACCAAAGATTTGATAATGATTATTAAAATATAGAAGGGAGGAGGCTTGACCACTTTACCTAATTGTACTTCATTTATCCCTTTGGCTACATTAGTGAGAACTTCATTCACCTTGCTTGGTGGCTTGTCTACAACATTGATCTTTGATGGTCCTTCTTGAAGGATGTCCACCTAGACAAACATGGAGATCATATCCCACATGGGCACACTCACATTTGACTTTTTCATTTTTTCAACAATGTTGATGGGTGAACCACTAACATTTGTTTATGTTTTAGGATCTTCCACTATTGTTCATTGAAATTGTGATCCTTTGGGCACAAAAAGATTCCTTTGATTCTGACTTTTTAGAGGTACCAGAACCTTTGGAGTGATAGCAGGTTTACTTGGATTTATCAATGGAGTAATGATGGGAATCTCTTTGGGTGCTTCTTAGTTACCACCCATATCACTTCTTTTAAATCTTGTGTTTGTTACCACTGGAATATAGGCCTGACTATAACTAGCCTACTAGTTGCCTACATATCACTCTTCTTATTCATAATTCATCATTGTAGAATCTGGCTGATTTGGTCCTTGATTAGACATTTGAACTTGTGGAGGATCCTCTATCTTGGTTTTCATGGGTACCTCTACATTTAGGCAATGAGATCTTGGTTGTATCTAAAATTAATAACTTGTTACCATTGATCATTGAAGGTTTGGTTAATGTCAATATTTTGGACAATATGTTGACTAAAGGACTAGTTTTAAAGCATGGTACCCTCTGCTCCTTGAGCCACATTATCTGGGACCAAGGATTTGGATGTAGTAATGACATTAGGATTGTATTTATTTTGCCTATTGTAATTGTGCTTCCCTTGTCCTTGGCTTTAACCTTGGTATTTCCCCTTATATGGTGGCATATTGGTTTGAAAGGTTTGCTATTAAGGTTGTTATAAATTTTGATAAGGCCTATTAAAATATTACTACCTTTTAACATTTACTAGCTCATTCCCTAAGGACTAAAATAGGCTTTTGAGCTCTAGTAAGTTATTTTTCTATAGTTAATCACTAGATCCACTAGTAGAAACATTCTCTTACTTTGGTACAAGGATTGCAGGCATTTTTTGTGTAGGGAGAATGACATCCGATGGAGGGATAAAAATAGGAGGTGGTATGATTTCAAGAAATAGGGGCATTGGTGGTCTAGGTGTAGGTTTGCCAACTTGGACCAAATAATTTTATATTTTGATAGCCACTTCATAAGCATCTAGAATTATATTTCTTGCCATAGATTTGATCATCATTACTGTGTCACTATTTAAAGCCTTTAAATAATATAGGAAGGAAAAGTTATGGGTTGGTTTGACTATGACTAGGATTTTGTTCCAATTTTTTTGGAACCTTTTGTTGAATTTTTTCATGACTTCATGAGGATCTCTCCTAATGGTAGTTAGTTTCTCTGTAATTGACAAATAGTCACTTTTTTCCTTAAATATTTTACACAAGGCTTCCCCTAATTCATCCCATATTTGAATGGAGCAAGTAGGAAGGAATCTATACTAATATAAGGCCTTTCCTTTAAAATAATTAGCTAACAACCTAATGTATATATTCTCCTCAGTGAAATTATGGATATTACAAAAATTGGCTATGTCCATGAGGTGTTCAGAGGGTGTTATAGCTTGGTCTCTAGTGTAATAGTGAACACTATTAAGGGATAAAAATAGGATATTATCATAGTGAGTAAGGGATAGATGGATTTATCCATTAAAATATATAAAATATTTAGGAACTACCATGGCTATGAAAAGGGTTAATAAATTTTTTATTCTATGGGTGGGCCTAGGAAATGATCTAGGATCAAAAGCTCCCTGATCTGGATGTGTATTGGTGAACCTTAATCATTTCACTAAATTTAAAGGTAGTTAAACAAATTCAAAGGGAATACCTATTAAAGCTAACCTTGTTGTTACCTTTGGCATGAGATGAAGATATTTTTCTTCATTAGAGTGTTGATTCTTCCTCATGGAGTCACTAGATGATGTTGTTTGGGAGTTTAACTACTATAAATTTGATTAAACTAGCATCAAACTTGATCAATATTCATTATAAAAGAATTGGATCCCATCAAGCATGATAAAAACTATTATAGGATTAATTTTTACCCTTAGAGAGGGTTCTTTAGACTCTCTCCAACTAATCTCTAATATTGGGACAACCCCATGCTATGGGTAACCTATGTTGGGGTTACACCTCTAGAGAAGGCTAAATTCCTCTTGATGCTCACCTAAAATAATTATAAAATAATGATTCATGGGGAAAAGGATTAGAAATATGGTTAAGGTTTCCTAAGAAAGATAAAAGGGTGATGCACTAAAGTCAAATGGACACTCACATGAGCTTGAATACACATTAGATCAGCACAAGACAACCATATCTTACTCAATCTCATAATCTCAATAATTTCATCAATATTTCATAGAAGAGGTTCCAAGTAGAACACTAGTCTAGACCTGCAAGTTGGTTTGAAAACACCTTCAAAGAGGCAAGTAGGACAACAAACTAGGAAGAATCTCCTTCACAGATTTACCATACACAAGAAGATTCAACACTAATTAGAGATAATAGATAGATAAAGAGTTGATCTTACTACTTTAAAAGGTGGTTCTTGTAATATTTTGATAGGTTTTTACCATATCAAATGAGCACACTCTTGTAAGAGTCTCAATGAGTATCCTTGTTTCAAAAAAGAAAAATGCTAAACTCTAAAATCTTGGAACCCCCTCAATGGGAATGAGACTATGATATATAGGATAGGGGAGATCAAAATAAAGAATGTGTGAGAATTCTATCAGAAAAAAAATTATCTTGAGTCATTAATTGAACTTGAGCTACCACATTTCCAACTTAGCCATTGAAAACCTTGTTACTTCTTTGATCAATCAGGATACTATCCATGATATATTGAGCGAGAAAGTTAACAAAAGTTTTAAGGATGTATTAAATGCTCCTAGTTGTAGTTCCCATCATTGGACCTTTTCTTTACATGTATTAAATGATCCTAGTCTAAAATACCTAATATATCTTTACATAACCCTTATAGCAATGTTTGGCCCCTATTTATGCATTTTAATCTAACTCAGATTGTATCTAAGCTCAATTTTATATTTTTTCCCTAGCTTGTATCATATTACTTAATTTTATTGAGTTGAGCTACTCCATTGACCTTAGTCAAGAAATGCCCTGACTTAGTTCCTTTCCATTGGATGTTGAATTTGACTCAGATCATTAACCCTTTGAGCCTTGTTCATACTATCATATCTCCTCTAACATGTTTAATGCAAGTCATTATATCTTCTACCTGAGCTATCACACTATTGACACTAGCAACTATTTATTTTCTTCTTAGATTTTCTAGGTAAGAACAAATGCAAACCTTTAGATCTATCTTTGAATTTTAAACTCTATCTCTACTTATGCTACATGTCAAATGTGCATGAATCATTAGTATCCTATTTTCAATCTATTAGTTCATGTACTTATGCCACATGGTGGCCTCTAAGCCCCTTGACCTTTTAACCCATCTCAAATCATTGATTTGTTAGGACCAACTTTTGAACTCTTATGGCTACCTCATGGTCTTAATTTTGATGTCTATAGTCTCATAAAATGATGTCCACATGACCATCATTAACGTTCATGCAATTGTCAAATTTAAAATCAAACGATATTTTTCTACTATGGCTTAAATTTGACATCTACATGATCATCAAATACATTTGTGAGCCCATCAAATGATGGGCACATGGACATAAATTTTAAGATCTAATGGTATTTTAAATAAAAACATCTATTTCCTTTAGACTTTCATTTAGGACACTTTATTGTGAATCCCTTCAAACTTTTGGCCTATGACACTTTGCTTGAAGAATGTCCCTTTGAGAAAATTATTTAGACAATTTTCCTAAAAGAAACTTTGTACTTAGGAACTTTTATGAAATAAATGAGATTTTAGGTTTTGTCATAAGGGACTCTTTTGGTGATGAAAATATCCTTTTGGACTTTTTCATGACACACTTTACCTGTAAAGTGACCCTTCAAAACTTTGTATTTGACCCTTCGACGAAGAAAAGGTACCCTTGGAAAAAATGTCTGGGATACTTTGACTAAAAAAGTGTCGTTCAGGACTTATATTTTGGCTCAATTTTTCAATATAATACCCTTTAATAAAATATATTTGGTTGACTTTGGCTGAAAAAGACCCTTTGGACTTTTTGTTTGGTACACTTTTGTGAGAGATGATCCTTCAAGATTTTTGTTTTGGAAAAAATGTCTGAAAAAATCCATGACACTTAGACCAAAATAATTGAAAAAAAAATTTCAAAAGAAATAAAACTTAGGTAGATAAAAGGTCAAAAATAATTGAATTTAGAAAAAGGAAATCCTAAAATATTTCCTACGTAAGGATTTACCAAAAAAGGCTTGAACTATAGCTTGATATTTTAAGGTTTGAACATTATGAAAATATGGTCAGATACCTTCTCTTTGCAACTATAGACCTATCCCTTAGAATCTAGAAATATACACATTTAATCAATCTTAAAGTGTTTCCATAAGCTTTAAACTATGTAAGATCCCTTTGGTTCATTAAGTCATCCCAAAATCCTCTCTAATCCTTGCTCTATACTTGATCCTCAAGGAACTACACTACATTTAGGCAAGTTTGGTATGTGCACCAAAAATGGCTAATAATAACTCACCAAGAAACATCTAAGAGGGAATCCCCCTAATATCTCTAAGCCATTCAAACTCTTGAGCATCTTCAGATATCCATACTCCATGAAGAACCACTAGACATGCTCACTAGCATTCTCTCTCTATACACTTCCATGACTACCAACTCAGGATCTGTATTGAATCTTCTTTATAAACCTATGGAGAAATGTTATGAACTTGTTTTTCCCCCTTAACCTAATACCTTTTATTGAATCAAATAGAGATAAATGACACCCAAGCTTTATCTTAGATACTCAAATGTATCTTTTGATAATAGTTTGGTCATAATATCTCAAAGCTTCTCTTTGTTAGTCACATTCTCTAACTTAACACTTTGATTAACGACTTGTTATCTAAAAAAATGGTATATAATAGGAATTTGATTAGTTTTTTAGTGTATAATATGATTCTTTGAGATATAAATTTCACTAGTATTATCACAATAGATAGGACAAAATCTATTTTTTCTTACCTTATAATCTTCCATAGTTTGTTTCATCCACATGACTTGAGTGAAACAAGAAGAAAATCTTATATAATTAGCTTATGCATTTGATAGAGACACTAAGGCTTCTTATTTCTTATCCAAGACACCAAGAAATCCCCCATGAATAAGACCCCACCACTAGTAATCCTCTTATCATCCACACATCCTACCCAATCTGTATTAGTATATGATTTCAAAGAGAATTATTTACAATTGGGATACCATAAACCATACTCTATGGTGCCTTTGAGATACCTCAAAATCATTTTGACGTCTTTCAATTGAGATTCTTTAGGGTCATCTTGAAACCTTCCTACAAGACCCACTACTTGCATGATGTCAGGCTTAGAAGTAGTAGAGTACAAAAGACTTCTAATCATATATCTATACAAAGTTTGATCAACTTTTGGCGAGTAAATTTTTTTACCTAACTTTCATGTTGTGATCATTAGAGTACCCATTATCTTACAATCCATCATGTCAAACTTCCTTAGCATATCCTTGATGTATTTATCTTATGAAATAAATATCCCTGCATCAAGTTGATTAATCTAAAATCCTAAGATAAAAGATAGTTCTCCCAACATTGACATTTCAAACTTAGTCTTCATATTATCTACAAATTATCTACCAATTTTATCATTCTCAAATCCAAAAAATACATCATAAACATATTCAAAAGCTATTAATTGATGATTTCCTTCTATCTTAATGTAAAAATTACTATCATCTACCTCCCTTTTAAATCCTTGACTCAAAAAATAATTATCTAGCCTATAATACCAAGATCTAAGAGTTTGTTTAAGACCATACAAAGCCTTCTTCAATTTACACAAAAAATCTTGATTACTTGACATGAAGTATCCCTCAGGTAACTCAATGTAGACTTCTTCTAAGTTGCCATTTAAGAATACTTATTTCACTTCCATTTGATATACTTGAGAACATTTAAAACATGTATATCCAAGAAGAGTATAATTGATTTCATTCTTACCATAGGAGTAAAGGTATCATCAAAATATATTCCTTAAAATTGAGCATATATATTACACAACAATCTAGCCTTGTTTCTTGTGACTTATCCTTTCTCATTCATCTTGTTTTTTTTTTAAAAATCCACTTGGTACCTATCACATTTATATCTTTTTTCCTAGGAACTAAGTCCCATGTTTCATTATTTTCTATTTGATCAATTTCTTCATCCATTACATCATTTCAAATTTCATCTTTGATAGCTTCCATAAATATTTTGGGTCCAATCATGGATAATAGAGTTGAGTCTTATTGATTTTAATTGATCACCATTATCCTTCTAGTCTGCAACCTTGTATTAACATTTCTAATAACTTGAGAGATTGGATAATTTTTATGAATTCTTCTAGATGGATCTCTAGAATCTTATCTATCTTCCTCTTCTTCATCTTCATTATCGATTTGAATAGATAATTCATCATTATTTTCAATAAAATTCTAAATTGAGTCACTTACCTACAATTTAGGCTTCTTGACTCTAATTATCTAATCTATCCTTACATTTTAACTTTTAACAATCTTGTGAAGTCTCTTTTTGAATCACCTATAGGTAGTACTGATAGAACAATAACCTAAAAAGATGCACTCATCCTATCTTGAATCAAACTTCCCAAGATTCTCTTCATCTCTTTTGATGAAGCACCTGCTCCCAAAAACTCTAAATTATTTGACATTAGCTACTCTATTATTCCATAACTCATAAGGATTATTATTACCATTTATTCTAATTTGAGACTTGTTTAGGATGTAAACTAAAGTGTTGGCAGCCTCTTCCCAATATCCATATGATAATTTTGTATCTTGAATCATGGTTTTACTCATCTTTATAATACTCTTATTCTTCCTTTAAACCACACCATTCTATTATGGTGTTCTAGCAGTAGAATATTGTCTTCTTATCCCTTGTTTTTCATAAAAATCATTGAAATTATGAGACCAAAACTCAACTCCTCTATCTGATCTCACACACTTGATCTTTGAACCTTTATCATTTTCCACAAGAGCTTTGAATGCCACAAAACATGTAAAATATTTTGATTTTTATTTAAAAAAGAATATCCAAGTCATTCTAGTAAAATAATCAATGAGAATCATGAATTATCTATTACCTTGAATACTTTGATTTCTCATAGGTCCACATAGACTAGTATGGATCAACTCTAATGGTTATGTAGTGTAGAATTCCTTAGTTTTGTATCTTATATTTTTTTTCTTCCCATGAAGACATGACTTTGAAAGAGAATGAAGAATCTAATAAATCTTAGGCATATACCTTACCAACCCCTATGAAATAATCTTTACCATATTATCAAAATTAATATGTCCAAGCCTTCTATGCCAAAGCTAAGTTTCTTCCAATTGACTCATGAAGAACTCTTGCTTCTTGAATTCATGGAATACATACATGTTATCTATTTTATGAACATTTGAAATTAATCTACTAGATTTTTCCTTTTCTATTTCACATACATCATCATGAAAAGTTAAAAAATTTCCTTTCTTACACATTTGACTCATAATTAAAAGATTATGTTTCAAACCTTATACATATAACACATTCTCAGTCCTAGTATGACCATTATCCAAACTCATAGTACCTTTTTTGACTATGTTCTTAAATTTGTTGTCACCAAATCTAACTACACCTTGGTTGCTCTTTTGAGAGCGATAAACTTGATTTTGTCTCCTATCATATGATTTGATCATCCACTCTTTATGAACAACCTCTTGTTCTCATCTTTTTGAGTATGCATGGTTACTTGAACAAATAATGAATCTTCCTTTGGTGATCTACTTGGATTTTGCTTCTTTTCATTTTTAGACTTAGTCTCCTTGAACCATTTGATGGTGTCAATGAATTGTATATCTCTTTTTAAAAATGTTCTTTTGAAATTTTTAGCTATATGAACTTGTTGGTTATAACTGTAGCATATGAGATCCTTTTTTTATCTCTAGAGAGAGATTAGTCCTTATATCTATGACCAAAATGATTTTAAGAGAATCAATACCCATTGAAGACATTATTCATATTTGGCTTCCTTTTTTCTTGATCATTAATGATACATGAATTTTCATTATTGACCCTTTTGGTGGATATGGAATCCCTTTTGTCCTTGGAGAAAATCACATTTGATTAAGTCATGTCTTTACTTTCCAATTATTCCGTTATTTGGTTGAGATATTTATTCATCAGGACCTATAGATTCTTGACTATTACCTCTAGTTATTACACTTATTTCTTCACACCATCCATACTTGCATTAAATTTTTATAAATCACATATCATATTATCTTGAATACAATCCATAACATCTTTATTAATCAGTGTACCTTTGATCACCTTCAAGTGGTTAAAATTTACAAAAAGGATTGACTTTGATACCAATTGATATAGGTAAAATCATTACGGGGTGAATCAATGAGACCAAATAATCCAAATTCAATTTCAATCCTTTAAAACTCTTAATCAAATATCATAATAATTCATGAAGCATACACATCATTCATAGAAATGAACAAGAGAGATAATGCAAGATCAAACACATAACACAAGATATACATGGGAAACCCTCATGGGGGAGAAAACACACTAGAAACTAAAATTTAACTACTATATTATAATAACAAGAACTAATTTAGACAAACTACAATTTATCAAAAAACTAAAATACCTTATTTAGTGAGACAACGATCCCATAAGGTCCTACAACACCTATCTAGCTGAACAACCACAACAACTAAATTTTTAGCAAGTTTCACCTTAAAAGAAGGCTACAACCCCCTATATGTTGAGAAACCAAAATAAAATATAATAATATAACATATCCTAAACACTTATTACATACCAATATGATGTAGATACAAATTAAATCATCTCTCTTCAACTTTGCACACTCAATGCATCTAAAGGCACCTTTTAGATCATTCTAAACCTCTTTGATCATATTAAACCTATAAGAGAACTATTATAATATTTGAAGCATGACCCATAGGTCATACACATAGTAATAACTCTAATCTACTCATAGACTCATCTACTAGTCACTCTCCCTCTCCTTCTCTCCATAACTCTCACACACGCACTCCACTTCCAATTCTAGAAACCATCACCTTTAGTTTCACTATTTATAGAGAATTTATGAACATTAATACCTTGGTTGGACATTATGAATTACTTATCCCTTAAGTCTTATAACATAAGAATACACATCTCAACATAATCCACATAGGTTTTCAATATAATCTATGGGAGATCCTTAAGAAGCTACACCTATCAATTAGGCCCTTATAGTCCTTATAGGTCATATGGAGACCTATTCATCTTCTTTCACTCTTATTACAATAACAAAAAAAATATAATATCAATTTACAAAACATGGACCCATGACACATGATATATAGGTCCCCTTTAAGTGATAACATCCATCATAACACTCTTCTTCTAAATCCCAATCCAAACACTTACATGTACACACAGTCAACTTCTAGCCCTTTATTCATATTTTATATGATTGATAAAACCTTCATAAAGCACATATATGATCCTCATGGATTATAAAATATACTCCAATAGATATCTCACCTTTAAACATCAAGATACCAACAAGCACATCTCAATTACCCTTCTTAGGTTACTTGCAGAGTATACACAAAAACATGGTCAGTTTTAAACATTCACAACTTTGATTATCTAAACTTTAAGAAATTAAAATTAGGTTCATTATATGTGCCATGGAGTCCTCTTAATATTTTATTTGTATATCACCTTTGAATTCATCTTTTATCAAAATTTATGGTTAAAATATAGAGCACTAGTTTTTCCCTTTACAAAATTCAAATATTCAAATGACAATGGTCATAGTTAAACTTTGATCACTAAAAATGTATCTCATGCTCTCACTACTTAGATAAATCTTTCACCATTGATATTATTATAATTAAATTGACATTTACCTTTCATCTCTCAGCATTTGATCTTTATCTTGAGTATTTGATTTAATGTGCTCCATCGATCTCTTATACGTAGATCAGTCTTTATCTATGTTAAACATTAGACACGTTGATATCATCTCACTCAATACACACCTTTGATATATATATATATATATATATATATATATATATATATATATATATATATATTGGAATAAGCTTGATCTTTATTTGTACTTGATGTTAGACTTAAAACACTTGTCCTCCTCTAGTTGCTTTCTAACATCTTGGAATGAACATGCTCTATTGATCGTTTTGTAAGGATCTCAATATTTAACTTCATTAACCAAAAAAAACTTTAAATAATTTGACACAACATGCACCATATATCTTTAATTTATGATCACTCATGAGCCATTATATCTCCATCTAGTCATGATCTTTAACATCGTGAAAAATAAATTAAGTATGGGGACCATTGATATCTACTTAGAAGGCCAACTTTGGGCCTCAATAACTTTTGTTATGCTTAGAAGCATGATCTAAAATTTAAACCATAGGATCTCCTCACATAGGAAAATCTAATCATATATAAAAGTAATCCTAAAGCCTTCATGAATATGATATATAACTTGTTAATCTACTCACTTAGATATTTTTTCCACAGAGCCAACTATGTCAAGAACTAATTGGAAGGCCAACTTTACACATGCATATATTTTGATGTACTTCATCACATGACCTAAAATTTAGGTCATATAAACTAGGCATAAAATTAAAAAAAAATATTATCAATGTCTCTTTCAATTACCACACATGTAAAATATTAATACATCAAAATGCCTACTTAGCTTTTATTTCCACATGCAAATTTTGATTAAGTATTGGAAAACATTGTCAAACTACCTAGGAACCCAACCTTGTACTTGCATATCTTTTGTCATTCTTAGTTGCATGGCCTAAGATTTAGCACATAATATTTTCTCTCATAGGGTAATTCATCCATATATCAATATACTTTTGAAACTTTCATATGTGTGAGATAAGATGTCACCAAACCACTTAGCTCTATTTCAAGATAGAAAACATTGTCAAAATTATTGGGAGCCCAACTTTGTACACACATATATTTGGCTACTCTTCAGCACATGAATTGAGAATTAGACCATAAAAATTTGATACTAATTTTATCAAAACCATATGACAAAAACCCCATGACTTATCCACATGTGGAAATTATGATATCATCAAACTTATTACTCATATTTTCTATCATTGGACCCAAAATGTCTAGATAAAAACTATGGACTACCTGATGAACTCTACTTATGCACACAATCACTCAATACATCATTGACTTCTAATAGGAACTCTTTCACAATATCAATACTTTAGACTCATCCCTTATCATCTCTAAATAGTCACACTCTAAAGATCAACCAAACCTACTTCAAGCATACTAGGATAAGCACATTGCACACTTCGTCATTGTCACTTAGACTATCAGAAAACTTCATACAATCCCATAAACACCTTCATGACATAAGAATGACATAATTTAAAAATATCCAATAAGGTTATAACATGTATGATGAGTTGAATCTCATTTTATTATGATTCAAGTTATATATTTTAGGCATTCTAAATACCTAGAAATATTTGATTTAAATGATGACCACATATATGTTTTTTAATAAATAAGATGATGTTGTGTCAATATACATCATATATATTTATAATTAGAATTAGAGCATGATAATTTTTATGATGTGAGATGATTCATCTAGGTACATCTCATAGATGAAATCTACAATAGTCTAAGAAAGTACCAATAAATAATGAACTTGATCATACTCTTCACATGTTGGATATATGAGTGGTTATCTTTTTATAAACATGTGGGACTACATTACATTATAAACTATCACCTCCAATGAGTGATGAAATAGGATCAAAACCATGTTGTATGATTTATCTCATACCCAAAAAAATTA